>CM059199.1:47815287-47874910 GCA_030323885.1 Branchipolynoe longqiensis | reverse complement strand
GTTTTTTTTACTTCTCAATGGAAATGCAATTTTGAAATCTATTCACCCGAAGCCATTCTCGATGAGTCTTTTAAACAACATTTTTGTAAGGGAGAAATACTGGCTACACACACTGATCTTACATGGTGCTAGGACGTAAAAACTCTAGCAAAACGAACCAAGGCCCTGCTGCGGGGTGCATTAATGCAGGTGGTGTCCTGCTGTGGGGGATGTGTTAATGCAGGTGGATTCCTGCTGGATGGGTGCATTAATGCAGGTGGCATTCTGCTGTGGGGATACATTAATACAGGTGGCATCTTGCTGTGGGGATGCATTAATGCAGGTGACGTCCTGCTGTGGGGTGCATTAATACAGGTGGGGGTCCTGCTGTGGGGGTGCATTAATGCAGGTGGTGTCCTGCTGTGGGGATGCATTAATGCAGGTGGTGTCCTGCTGTGGGGTGCATTAATACAGGTGGCATCCTGCTGTGCAATGTATTGATGTAGGCATCATCCTGCTGTGGGGATGCATTAATGCAGGTGACGTCCTGCTGTGGGGTGCATTAATACAGGTGGCATCCTGCTGTGGGGGTGCAATAATGCAGGTGGTGTCCTGCTGTGGGGATGCATTAATGCAGGTGGTTTCCTGCTGTGGGAGTGCATTAATGCAGGTGGATCTGCTGTTGCATGCATTAATACAGGTTCTCCAGCTGTGGGGATTGCATTAATACAGTTGGCATCCTGCTGTGGGGATGCATTATGAGGTTGCGTCTGCTGTTGGGGTGCGACGGAGCGGGGTGGGGTCTGCTGTGGGGTTCTCCTTAATGCAGGTGGTGTCCTGCTGTGGGGATGCATTAATGCAGGTGGTGTCCTGCTGTGGGGTGCATTAATACAGGTGGCATCCTGCTGTGCAATGTATTGATGTAGGTATCATCCTGCTGTGGGGATGCATTAATGCAGGTGGCATCTTGCTGTGGGGATGCATTAATGCAGGTGACGTCCTGCTGTGGGGTGCATTAATACAGGTGGGGGTCCTGCTGTGGGGGTGCATTAATACAGGTGGTGTCCTGCTGTGGGGATGCATTAATGCATGTGGTTTCCTGCTGTGGGGGTGCATTAATGCAGGTGGCGTCCTGCTGTGGGGTGCATTAATACAGGTGGTTTCCTGCTGTGGGAGTGCATTAATACAGGTGGTGTCCTGCTGTGGGGATGCATTAATACAGGTGGCATCCTGCTGTGGGGGTGCATTGATGCAGGTGGCGTCCTGCTGTGGGGGTGCATTAATACAGGTGCTGGCCACCGTCACTCCCTCACTCATTTATGCGCACAAACAGGTCTATAAATATAATGAGCTGATTTGTCCTCAATCTGCCGCCCCAAATGACTCACTGTCCACAAGGCGTCCGGGAGCCCTATGTTCCCATAATGCTCTGCGATTAGCCTTGAAGTTGGTAGTTTTGACACAGCCAGTCCCATTGTTCAGAATTCACCTAGTTAATGTAATTAATGTAATTCATGTGATTATATAGGGTATTATGATAATATAATTTAAACAGCAAGAAATTGTACTAACACTCTGGACTTACCCCACTCCTCCCGAAATTCCACTCCCCGTCAGCCCCATGCCCCCTAAGCTAATAAATAAAATAGATCAAATTAAAAAGGATTTAAACAAATATAATAAATATAATAAACATAATATAATGGATTATAATAATATAAAGAACGGAGCCGAACCCTAAGGTATTACTTATTTTATTATTATTTATTAATTATTATTGTACTATTGAATGAAGTATTGGAGTCGCGCACCCACCTTGTTATGCGCGCGCGTATGGGGCGCTACCTGTGTCACGCAGTAATACAGCTATATCGATCTCACTTCGACCAAAATTTTCCTTTTACGGTGGGGCATATTTTGTCTCCGCCAGAGATAAAAATAAATGAACTCAGCCCAACTCTGTGTTTGGTTATCCTTATGTCGCCGTAGTGGCTTATAAATAATATAAATATTATAAATATTATAAATATTATAACTATTATAAATATCATAAATATTATAAATATATTAAATATAATAAATATAATAAATAAATAAAATAATTAAACAAATGAATGAATAAATTGAAATAAAATAAAATAAAATAAATTCAGTTCTAAAGATTGTAACTGATTTTGTTAAAACAAGGCTGCTTGTGTTAGAGATGCAACCATGTTGCAGTGAGTAAGTAAATCGATTGATCTATTTTCAACTATGTAGAACTGAGGGTCATAGATCATAGTGCTGGGTGAGCAGCTACATCAATCACTTTAACACTGACTAAATCTCTCTTATGGGCTCTTAGAATTCCAAGAAGCCAGGTTGGGCAGAAATGTCACACACAACCTTGAAACTGGGTATGTTATTCCACTTTGTTTGCATTTGAATCAGTGGTACTGTTTGTTGTTCTACATGTTGACGCACATGGTGGTAGTAAGGGGAGACCCGGACACGGGAGTTGTAGAGTGAAGAGAGTATAGTCAAAGACCCTATATCACTAAGACGGCTCACTCCCTATCTCTCCCATAGTAATGTAAATTTCGCAGCGCCACCTTGTCGTGGGTTTGATCAGCCCGGCTGCTGGTTGGTGTTTCACATGTAAACACATACAATTATATTATACATGAGATAGGTAAGTATGAATACACATCAATATGAAATTGCTATGAACAAATACACATCATCATCAGCATCATCATCATGCCCCCGCCATCATCACACATCTTTCACATTCATATATACATTATACATATAATATAGCAACTGTTTAACCAAGAGAACAGCCAGCGCACCAAGTGGTGGGTTTGATCATTTTGATTACACAGTACAGGCTGAGTGAGCCGTCTTAGTATAGGGTCTTTGGTATAGTGTAGGACTGTAGTCTTTATTAAACAAGTTACATGTATACCTCCTCCCCATTGCGTCATTGTTTCTCTGAATTCCTGTGCCCTTCTCTCATACTGATAGGCTGGTGGGTGCCTCACCCATATTAACCCACCCCCACCCCAACCCCCAGTGCTTCCTGTGTCACAAGTATTTGTGTGTTGTTGTTTTACGTCATAGCAACACCTAAGGTCATAGTCATCATGAGTGATACATGCCTGTACACCCACAGTATCCTGGTTCAGTGCATTTGTTGTCAAGCTTAATTTATGGTTTTCCCAGTTATGCATCATGTTCCTAATATTCATTACATTGCATAATATTAACAATATTCTCTAATATTCCTGAGCATCCCAATATTGGGATATTTGATAAGGGTGTTGACAAACTGAAGACTTGTTCTTCCGGCTGCAAACCCCAGTTCCGTGCTACTACTACGACTACTGCTGCTTCAAGCTAAGATTCCACATACGCAGTATGCGGCATGCGTCATGCGAATGTGGTATATGCGGGCATAGATATATGCCAACCCCCAATAGCCAATGTTTACGTTTGTACTGGGGGATCGTTAAACATACAAACACACCAAAAAGAATACCCATGATATTTTTGGGGCTTTTTGCTCCAATTTTGTGAAGGAAGATCAAAGTTACTATTGTTTTCTATGGCAAACGCAGCAGTAATCGCATTCGCATTTGCACCGATCGGTCCATGGGTCGATCCATTTGCCGCATTTGCATTAGCGTTCGCATTTGCATTCGGACGCATCGAAGCACCACTATTCATTTACATGCTTTTTGATATTTTGCCGCATTTGCATTCGCATGCCGCATACCGCATATATGGAATCTTAGCTTTAAGCTGAGATTCCTTCTACGCGGTATGCGGCATGCAGCATGCGGCATGCGGTATGCGGTATGCGAATGGGAAGATTCCTTCTACGCGGTAAGCGGCAAGCGTTTCCCCACCACCACCACTACCAGATGTTTCCACTCAGCACCCCTGTGGGTGACCTGTCCGTAATTATCAGTCGCCTCCTCCAGCCTTATATCAATGGACAAATGCGACTGATGCTTTTCTATTCGCACCCGTGTCGCATGCCGCATGCCGGACCGATCGCTACAGGGACCGATCGAGTTGTCGCATTCGCATTCGCATTCGCATACCGCGTGTAAGGGTTGCAGCCCATTGACTTCAAGGCGTTTCGATTTTTTGCCGCATTCGCATTCGCATACGCATAACGCATACCGCATATATGGAATCTTAGCTTTAGGCTATTTGTGAGGCAGCTCTCACTGGCAATAGGGGCTTTGTTGTGAACACTGCGTGAAATCACCCCTCACTCATCACTCGAACATTCACTCATAGACTCTCACTCATTCACTCACCTCAAGCAATCATTCACTCACTCGCAATCACTCACTCACTCACACATTCACTCATGGAGTCTAACTGCCTCTCAGTCTCACTCACACTCACTCATGCAAGCAATCACTCACTCAAACATTCATTCACTCACTCAAACAATCTCTCACTCACAATCAATCACTCCCTCACTCATCACTCAAACATTCACTCATAGAGTATCACTCATTCACTCACCCCAAGCAATCATGCACTCACTCACACTCACTCACTCACACATTCACTCATGGAGTCTAACTGACTGACTCACTCACTCACGCAATCACTCACTCACTCAAACATTCACTCACTCACTCAAACATTCACTCACTCACTCAAACAATCACTGACACTCACACATTCATTCACTCACTCAAACAATCATCCACTCACTCTCATTCACTCACTCAAGCAATCATTCACCCACTCTCACTCACACTCACTCACTCAAGCAATACCTCACTCATTCAGTCACTCACTCAGTCACTCATTGACTCTCATTCACTCACTCAAGCAATCAGTCACTCAATCACTAAATCAATCACTCATGGGCTCTCATTCATTTACTTAAGCAATCACTATCTCACTCAATCATTTTCACTCACTCACTCACTCACTCACTCACTCACACACACGCACTCATGCATTCTCACTCACTCTCAGTCACATTTATTTCCTCTCACTCCCACTTACTCTTCTTACGCACTCACTCACTCACTCACTCACTCACTCACTCACTCACTCACTCAAACACGCACTCACTGGGGAAGGATGGAGATGGGGATAGGGGTGGGGTGGGTGATGACCCCCGCCCCCCCCCCCCCATCCCAACCTACTGTCCCCACTCGAGTCCATCTATTTAATATTAACTTCACCACCCACATACCATCAGTGGAAGTGAGGATGGAAGGCAGGACCCCCAGTTTGTATGTAATCTATAGCACGAGTGTGGAATGTGTGGTTGGGTATCTGTGGACAAATATTGGGTTTTAAATCTACTTCTTTACAAGTAAAGGTAATCCTAGTACTTTGCTACAATTAAATTTGTTTAAATATACAAACAAACTAACGAAACTTTAAAAGATATCTGTAACACTTACGGCCGGAAGACCTGTGCTATGGCGGTGACAAAAGATTTACATGAATCAAATTCATTTACCCCCCTGGCCCCCCCCCCCCCAAAAAACCCCACAAACGTAACCAATTGACTAATGTTGGCCCTTTTCTGTTTTTCTATGTTCCAGGTAAGTACTCGTTGCGTTGATCTGGTAGTGGCGACTTCTACAACAAGTCTGGTAATTTCAGGTTGATTCAGCAATTTATCTCATCTTCAGATACTATGTTGTTGGTGTTGTTGGTGGTGTTGTTGGTGTTGTTGTTTTTGTTGTTGTTACCATTGAATAAGCAGAGGAAATTTTGTTTATGAACAAATTGATCTTTGCCATACCCTAGTCATGCAGAGCTCCAATCTAGGTAGCCACAAAGCTCTATGAACTTTAAAGGCAATTGTTTTTAACTCGGCCAGGGTTTGAACCTGTGACCTGCCGCACGGGAAGCAGGCACTAAACTTGTTAGGCTATCCCGCCCAGCTTGAACTTTCTATGTGAAATATCAGTCTGTTAGATGTCTTTATGACGTTGATGAATATTCACGCTCCGGAAAACCGGGCGCTGTGACCGAATCGGTAGAGCACAGGCCTCGCTTGCAGAAGATCAGGAGTTCGCGAGTTCGGTTCCCGGTCGAGTCAAACCAATGACTTAAAAATTTGTACTTGTTGCTTCCTCGCCTGGTGATCGGCATTATTAGGATACGGCAAGGACTGGTTAGCTCGGTGTCAGGATAATGTGACTGAGTTGGATATCTGGTCATGGTGCCGGTGGCCTGATTTCGCAGTGGGTCAGCACTATAAAATCGCCATGAGTGCATTCTGTCACAAGTCGGTACCCGTCCTGATATGACCTTAGATGTTGCTAGGACATAAAACAACAACAAACAAACAAACTCTCCGGAAATGCCCAGCGACTCGCCCCAGTGCGATAAATGCGATAAATATGATATCGGGCTGGGTGAGCCCGATATCACTTTTCCTGGGGCTGCAGTCCCGCTCTGTGTTACTGGAGTGCTTCGTCGAATGGCACTAGTGATATATGAAGTCAGTAAGATATAGTTCCATAGTAAATGTTGTGTAATATGTCAGTGCATATGCACTATGAATTTACAGGATGCGATGGCCGAATCGGTAGAGCGCAGGTTTCCCATGCAGAAGGTGCGGAGTTCGAATCTCGGCTGAGTACTTGCAACTTGACATGTGCATGCATATGAGATTGTCCTAAAAGGTGCTAAGCATTATGGGAGAAAACTTTGTCCATTGTAACGATCAACATGCTATCTACTTATGCATTTGTTTTTTACATGGTGTTTCATAATCCCAATAGAATACATTTTGATTTGAAGCAAATGTCCTTGTGTTTTCAGTGTAAGCGTTTCTGTGCTGTTTTGTGTCAATCGCTACAATGGACAAAAAAAAGAAGAGTAATCACCTTTTGAGACAGGCTCATATATCTAAAATGAGGTTTCGAACTCTGGTCGAGTCAAACCAATGACTTATAAATTTATACTTGACGCTTCATTCGGTTAGTGTGTTGCCCCACTGGGAGACCAGGCTGCCAACACCATGACCTGATATCCCACTCAATCACATTATCCTGACACTGAGCCAACCAGTCACTTTGCTAACAACCAGCGATGGCTTATTTTATTAACAAGGTCAACTCCCAGGCAGCAGAACGAGAACCCGAACTTAGCCATTTTTATTAATTAGTTAGTTAATGTTAATTAGTCCGTTTGTGGTTTAGCGACAAGCGTCCACAATAGTGTCATTACTGGCCGCACAGGGCGCTGCAGTCGTGTTGTCGGAGACTATTTTTGGTGCGATTGTTCCCGGCGACTGGCTGTCCAGAAGCGACGCATTACCCTCTTAATTGGGGAGTAATTAGCCGCTTTCTCCTCAGGGGGCGCGCATGATCTCCCTGCTCTCCAAGCGGAGTTGAGCTGATGGCGGCGCGGTGATTGGAGAGCGGCGGTGAGCCGGATGGTGGGTGGGTAATGGCGGTGAATAGGATATAACCCTCACTCACCCACCCACACACACACACAGATACAGATGCGCACACTCACACAGATACAGGTGTGCACACTCACACACACGTACACAAACACACACTCATATTACATACACACTCACATAGTCACAGACCGACATTCACATATATACAAAAACACACGCTTACATACATACATACATACATACATACGTACGTACGTACGTACATACACACACACACACATACACACATATATATATACACACACACACACACACACAACAACACACAACACAAACACACAAACAACACCACACACATACAACATAAACATACACATACATACACAATACAACAACACAACAACAACCACAACAACACACACACACATACACACACACACACACACACATATATACACACACACACATTGGACCAGACAGGATGGCCGAATGAGTCGAGCGTCTGTCTCCCGTTTTGGTTGATCGTGAGATCTATAAAAACCAACGGATTTGAACACTTGTTGAATTAAGCCAATGACTTACAAATTGATACTTATCGCTTCCTAGCCAGGCACTCTGCATTAATAGGTTAGGGCAAGGACTGGTTGGCTCAGTGTCAGGATAATGTGACTTGAGTCGTGGTGCCGGTGGTATGGTATCCTAATAGGGCAACACTCTACGGCCGCCATGAGTGCTATCTATGACCAGGTGGTATCCGATCTGATATGGGCTTAGATGTTGTTGGGATGTAAAACCCAAACAAACCCCCATCACCACCGAGCCGCAATGCACTCGTCTGACACGCACACAAAATGCGCGGGAAAATATTGTTGGAAAAGGACCATGTAGAAAAAGTAAATAGATGAAATGAAATAGAAATATTGGAAAAGTTTTAAAACGTGAATCGCTTCTAATAACTGCTAGTTCTGAAAAATAGATGGCCCGCCAGCAGCGTTGTGCTGGCTATTGGCACCACTTCCCCGGAAGTGGTGCGCATGGCGGGAAGACGGGGTAGGATGGTAACGCAGGTCGACTGGGACTTGTGAATATGTATTCAGGAATATGGAACAGTCTGTATAACACGATAGACGTGGTATGCAATAGTGGCTTGTTTATATTCATATAATGCATGATATATTGCTGGACGGACGGGGTGACTGAATCGTTAAGAGCACTGCCGGGCTTCATACGTGGCAGGTCGTGGGTTCGAACCCCGACCGACTCAAGATAAATTACTTATAAAATTGATGTTTATCTTTACCTAGCCTGGTGTCCGACACCAGTAGGATATTGTGCTATTGCTTTTTTTCTATTTATTAGCATCACTCGAAATATTATATGGAGCATTAGTTCGACTTTCTCTCACCTGGCACCACTTGTGAATAGTCTCCGGTCACCTGCTGCACTACTGTTGGTCAGATTTTAAACTTAAGATAGATGATATCTATCTATCTGTCTGTCTGTCTGTATCTCTGTCTGTCTGTCTGTCTGTCTGTCTGTCTGTCTGTCTGTCTGTCTGTCTGTCTGTCTGTCTGTCTGTCTGTACGTATATATATGCCTGACATTGATATGTATATTCAAGTAATAGAATTTCAGATTTGATGAATAACACTTTTTCCCCGGAGGAATATTATGGGTGAATTGTTAATAATTTGAGTCCCAGATAGTCACGTGATGTGAGCCGAGTCAGTAGACTCCCACGAGACTTGGGTCTCACTTCCGGTGGGTGGCCATGGTAACCTGGTTATGGAACCGGCTGCAGTACACTCTCTCCAAGCAGATCCTCTCTCACCCAAATACAAGTGTGCCCGACGTAGTGATTACCGGGGGCGGTGCTGGGAGAGTGGTGGATGGATGTGGCCGGACTGCGCATGCGACTAGGCAGCTTCCGTTGACAGTCGCCGCATCCATATCCGATAGTTTCTAATGTAAGGAGCTTTGCTGTTTTTTTTTTTTTAATTCCCCGCTGGGCTGAAATTGCACAGGAGTCGGTGCGATTCTTGGTGTGGCCGACTGTCCATGTATGCTGTATGCGAATGCTGCAAAACCTCGAAAAGCATGTAGATGCACAGTGGTGCTTCCATGTGTGTCCAGATGCGAATCTGAATGCGTGGACGGCAAAGTTGATCGCTCAGCGGTTTGATCGGTGCGAATGCGTTTTTGTCGCATTCGCATACCACATACCACATACCGCATACCGCATACCACGTATATGGAATCTTAGCTTTAGTTGGGTCTACTTGTGTGCACGGAGCCAGTTATCGGACTGTGCTGTGACTCGTGGTGAATATGGTCTGTGCTGTGGACACAGCTTAAATAGTTTAAAAAGCCACCGATCAATAAACAAATAATAATTGCTGTTCATTGTCTATTCCTTCTTGGCAATGGTGATCCATTCTCTGCATTGCAAATCCTGTCTGTATTACAGATCTTGCCTGTATAATGCAGTCCCCTTCTCGACATTGCTGCTATGCATTGCAGACCCCTTCTGGGCAATGTGGACCATTTCTGTGCCTCGCAGTCCTTTATATCCCTGTCACACTATGACGTAACGAGCGAACGTGAGCCTAACGCAGTCATTTTTCGTCAATACGTTGACGTATGTTGGGTTACATTATGATGACGTCAGAATGACGTTAGACTGACGTCGAGCTACATCACATTACGTCGTGTTACGTTGAGGTTTTGGACATGTTCAAAACTTTCGACGTACCGCGAACGTAAGGGTTTACGTTCGCCGTACGTTCTGTACACGTTCGGCGAACGTCCATGACATTAAATAGACGTTATTAAAATGTTGGTCACTACGTTGCACTACATGACCCACATTAAAGCCAGTGGAAACGTGCAGTCCGCGTAGTGAAACTGTCGGGATAACGGATGCCTAACGTACGTCCAACGTACATTTACCATTTTGCCACCGTTTCATGATGTAAATAACGTAAGGTAACGTAAAGCAACGTAGTTCTGGCGATGGAATAACGTACATAACGTTCCCTGAGCGTAATTACGTTGTTCTGTCTCGTTGAATGACGCTATCACTACGCTTTACCGCCGTTACTCTCTCGTCCACTACGCTGCATCCACGTTCAACTTGTGCCCAAATTTGCATACTACGCCGAGAAGTTCGACGTTTTTCACGTTCTCCCTACGTTGACGTCGTTACGTTGTAGTGTGACAGGGCCTTTATGTACATTGTCTACCCCTTTTGCGTAATGCTGATCCCTTCTGCACATTGCAGATCCGGTCTATGTACTGCAGATCTAGTCTGTACATTGCAGACCCCTTCTGGGCAATGCGGACCCTTTCTATTTCTATACATTTCAGACCCTCATGTACATTGTTGGTTGTTGGAGTTTTACATTCTGGCAACATCTATGGTCATATCAGTATGGGTACCGCCTTGTGACAGTGTGCACTCATGTTGACTTTATAGCACTGCCCCACTGGGAAACTAGACTGCCAGTACCATGACCTGATATTCCACTCAGTCACTGCCACTAAGCCAACCAGTCCTTGCCCTGTCCTAATAATGCTGAGCACCTGGCCAGGAAGTGGCTAGTATAAATTTATACGTCATTTGTTTGACTCAAGTCCCGTGGGTTCAAATCCCCGACCGGGACGTAGCACAGGCGGTAGAGTGTCCACCTGTGAAGTGGTCGGTCATCCTATCGATCCTGCTCAGTGGACAGGTTTGCAGTTTGGGCTATTTTCAGTTCCAACCAGTTGTCCACAACTGGTTCATCAAAGGCTGTCATATGTGATGTCCTGTCTGTGGGAAAGTGCATATAAAAGACGCCTGCTGCTTATTGGAAAGAGACAGCAGTGGGTTTCCTCCAAAGAAATATGTCAGAATGACCATATGTTTGATGTCCAATAGCCGATGATAAAAATCAATGTGCTCTTAAGGTGTCATTAATTAAAATAAACTTTTTTCAAATCCCATGATCTACCAAAACGGGAGACGGACGCACTCATTCGGCCATCCCGTCTCTTGCCGCCTACCCTGGTTTGCTGGGTGTCGTTGTGATACAAGCACAGGTCCATATTTGCTTATCCGTAATCCTTGGGGCCAGTTGTGTTTCAGAATTCAGAATTTCTCGGGAAATCAGAATAATGGTATTTATCAAACATTAATACTGCAGTTAAACCATAAATATTCACAGTAAGTGGGATACATAAAAACTACAGATACTATTACAGTTTATTTATAGAGTAATATGCCGATAAATGAAACAATGGGATAATTGTAGACCAGATATACTCTAGTATAAGCGTCGGCTTTAACTTAAAGCTGCATAGTCCCATGAAATATCAAATTTTCAAAACGAAACCAATTATCTAGATTTGATTTTACATATCTAACTTAGATACTGATGTGCTTATTAAGCATTTGTTTCTGCGTAGAAGGCAATACTGAGTCAATTTAACAGAACCTGTTACTGCAGAAGTCTATGGTGTTGAGTTTTGGCAAGCATGCCAAAACTAATTTTCCATGTTTGCACTCAAAATATCTCAAAAGTTTACAATTTAAAATAAAAGTAACTTTGGACTAATGTAAAGTAGATACTAGTGATTGATCTAATATATTTATCTCAGAAAAAATACAGAAATTCAAAACCATCGGACTATGCAACTTTAAGCATTTGCAGCTTCAAATATACCGTAATCAAACATATTAACCAGACCAGATATGCCACTCAGTCACATTATCTTAGCAAACCTTGTCCTATTAATGCTATGTCTAAGGCTAGGTAGTGACAAGTATCAATTGTGTAAGTCCTTGGTTTGACTCGGTCGGGGTTCGAACCTACAACCTTCCACACAGGAAGCCAGCAAGTGCTCGTACCGATTCAGCCATCCTTTTGGCCACCATTTTAGTTTCACTGTTATTTAAGTGGTTACTGCAGATATTGAGACACCAGATCGAGGTGTGGATAGAATCCATCTCTGACAATAGGGCCTGCCATTGTATTTAAGGTATGCACAATTTGGTGTGTGACACTGATAGAAGGGAGAACATGCAATATTATTTTACTTAGTATTTCCTACTACTACTAGACAGCAACAAATGCTATAAGTGAAGCAGTATCCAACTTGGACATGTAACATCAAATCTAGATTCGAGTAGGATGTTGTATGATACGAGCAATGTGGTATCCCAGTGGCGCATCACTATAAAGCTGACAGGAGTAGGCACTGTCACACGTCGGTCTCCTTCCTGATATGGTCAACCATGTTGCTAGAATTTCAATAAGTCAATAAACCAAACCCAAAGCCAGGATAATTATGACTTCAGGTGTTGCTAGGACATAAAACATCACTCACCCACCCGTCGAGCCGGCGTCGGTGACGGTTAGTAATTATACTATGCGCATGTTATGTAACCCTAGCAGGCAACTTTCGCACTACCCGAGACCTGTGGTGCGTCACGTGATCAACACGTCACTGATTCGCCAAATGTGTGCATGATTGGATCACGTGGTTGTGTGGTGCGCTGAGGGAGGAGTTTACTTGGGTAGATATTACTCAGCTGCAGCTTTCTTTTAGTGCAGGCTGTGTTATGTAGGTACTGTGGTGCAGACTAGGTTATATAGGTTACCGCAGTGCAAGTTGGGTTATGTAGGTTACTGTGGTGCAGGCTGGGTTATGTAGGTTACTGCAGTGCAGGTTGGGTTATGTAGGGTACTGGGGTGCAGGCTGGGTTATGTAGGTTACTGCAGTGCAGGCTGGGTTATGTAGGTTACTGCAGTGCCGGTTGGGTTATGTAGGTTACTGGGGTGCAGGCTGTGTTATGTAGGTTACTATGGTGCAGGCTGGGTTATGTAGGTTATTGTGGTGCAGGCTGGGTTATGTAGGTTACTGTGTAGGCTGGGTTATGTACGTTACTGTGGTGCCAGTTGGGTTATGTAGGTCACTGTGGTGCAGGCTGGGTTATGTAGGTTACTGTGGTGCAAGCTGGATTATGTAGGTTACTGGGGTGCAGGCTGGGTTATGTAGAGGTTACTGTGGTGCAGACTGGGTTATGTAGGTTACTGTGGTGCAGGCTGGGTTATGTAGGTTACTGCAGTGCAGGTTGGGTTATGTAGGTTTCTGCAGTGCAGGTTGGGTTATGTAGGTTACTGCAGTGCAGGTTGGGTTATGTAGGTTGCTGTGGCACAGGCTGGGTTATGTAGGTTACTGTGGTGCAGGCTGGGTTGTGTGGGTTACTGCAGTGCAAGTTGAGTTATGTAGGTTACTGTGGTGCAGACTGGGTTATGTAGGTTACTGTTGTGCAGGCTGTGTTATGTAGGTTATTGTTGTTCAGGCTGGGTTATGTAGATTACTGTGGTGCAGGATGGGTTATGTAGGTTACTGTGGTGCAGACTGGGTTATGTAGGTTACTGGGGTGCAGGCTGGGTTATGTAGATTACTGTGGTGCAGGCTGGATTATGTAGGTTACTACAATGTAGCTTGACATATGTAGGTTACTCTGGTAGGCATACAGGCTGAATGAAATGTGGTGCAGGTTCTGAATGAAACGATGGAGAGGAAGCTCATCATCATCAACCCGTCGTTGGTGCACCACTAATGACTTTGCAACCAGTTCTCTCCATTTTCCCCTGGGACTTGCCAAGCTCCAGGCCTGTTTATTCCCACGACCAACCAAAGCGGGAGGCGGGCGTTCAACTCATTCGACCACCCCGTCTGACGTTGATGTTTATAATCCTAATAAACCAACCGGTCTGGCCTATTACTGAGTAACAATATGTGCTTTCTGACCGTCTGCTGGCTATTTACAAATGCTGAGAGGATAGTTGCTATGACCTGCCAGTCACTAATTCTTATAATATTTATGTAAAACGTCATTGCACCTAGCTTTTGTAACTCATATTGATTTGAGTTGGTTGGGGTTCGAACACACGACCTCGGTGTTCTTAACTATTCGGCCAGACTATACAACCCAATCCAGTTTCATTCTTATAATATTTATATAAAACTCCATTTTATATTGCACATGTATACATTTTGTAGGTCATATTGATTTTACTTGGTTGGGGTTCGAACCCACGACCTCACACAGTGTTCTTACCTATTTAGACAGACTATGTAACCCAATCCAGTTTCATTCTTATAATACTTATATAAGATGTTATATTGCACATAAATTGTGTAACTCATATTGATTTGACTTGATTGGGGTTCGAACCACGACCTCACACAGTGTTCTTACCGATTCGGCCAGACTATAACCCAATCCGGTTTCATTCTTATAGTATTTATATAAACCTCCATTTTGTATTGCACATCAATTTTGTAAGTCATATTGATTTGACTTGGTTGGGCTTCGAACCCACGACCTCACACAGTGCTCTTACTTATTCGGCCACCCCGTCAGGTGTTGTGCCTGGTCGCTGCCAGTGGGTCCACTGCAGTGGCCCAATCGGGAGAGCGCTGGCTTCCATGTCGAAAGTCGGGAGTTCAAATTGCAGTCGGGTCAAATCAATCAATGCCTTATAAAATTGATACTTGTCGCTTCCTAGCCTGGCGCTCAGCATTACTAGGATAGGCCAGGGACTGGTTAGCACAGTGTCAGAATTATGTGACTGTGTGGAATATCAGGTGATGGTGCCGGCGGTCTAGTCTCCCAGTGGGGCAGCACTATAAAGTCTCCATGAGTACGCACTATTCACAAGTCGATGCCCGTCCTGATATGACCTTAGATGTTGCCAGGACGTAAAACCCCAACAACCAACCATTTTACATTGCACATAAATGTTGTAAGTCATAATCTCATTGATTTGACTTGGTTGGGGTTCGAACCCACGACCTCACACAGTGATATATCTCGTCTGGTGTTGTGCCCGGCCGCTGCCAGTGGGTCCGGCCTGTAATGGACCGCTAGCTTCAGGAGGGTTCCGATCCAGACGCCGGAGCAGTGATGCTCGATCGACCACTACGCTGGTTGCTGGCAAGGCACGCTGCCTCGTGCCGCTGTGACCCGCAGGAAGTTCTTGAAGTGCAGTGTTGAACATATTGCCCGCACCGCCTCGTTTACCTTCAAAGAGTTGGCCCCAATGTCTACAACGGCTATTTTTTGTTGTGTGTGTGTGGATGTGTGAATATTTAAAAACAAAACAAGAAACCTGGGACCAGCATAGTCTGAGTGCCAAGTAACTCCAGTTCCAGGCCTGCTCATGGCCAACCAATGGTGTTGTACTTGATCATGGCATTTTGTTGCTTCTTCTTCTTCTTCTTCTTCTTCTTCTTCTTCTTCCTTCTTCTCCTCATTCGCTTTCTTCTTCTTCGTCTTCTTCTCCCTTTCTTTCTTTCTTTCTTTCTTTCTTTCTTTCTTTCTTCTCTCTTTCCCCCATTTGCTCTTCCTCTTCTTCTCCCTCTTCTTCGTTTACTTCGTTTTCTCCTCCTCCTCCTCCTCCTCCTCCTCCTCCTCCTCCTCCTCCTCCTCCTCCTCCTCTCCTCCTCCTCCTCCTCCTCCTCCTCCTCCTCCCCCCCCCCAACCCCAACCCCCCTCTTCCCCTCTTCCTCCTATTTCTCCTCTTCCTCATTTCCCCCCTCCTCCACTTCCTCCTCCACTTCCTCCTTCTCCGCCCCCTCCTTCTTCTTCTCATCCTCATTCGCTTTCTTCTTTTCTTCTTCTCTCTTTCTTTCTTTCTGTTCTTTCTTTCATTCTTTCTTTTCCTCCCATTTGCTCTTCCTCTTCTTTGCCCTGTTCTTCGTTTACTATGTTTTCTCCTCCTCCTCCTCCCCCTCTTCCTCATATTTCTCCTCTTCCTCATTTACTTCTTCCTCCACTTCCTCGTTCTCCGCCCCCTCCTCTATTTCCTTCTTTTTCTTCTTCATTTTCATCATTGTCGTGGTCATCATCATCATATTTATTTCTTTTGGAGCTCGGTTTATGCAAAGACCCTATAATACTAAGACGGCTCACTCAGCCTGTACTGTGTAATCAAAATGATCAAACCCACCACTTGGTGCGCTGGCTGTTCTCTTGGTTTAACAGGTGCTATATTATATGTATAAATGTATATATGAATGTGAAAGATGTGTGACAATGGTGATGCCTATGATGATGCTGATGATGATGGGTTTTTGTTCATAGCAATTTCATATTGATGTGTATTCATACTTACCTATCTCATGTATAATATAATTGTATGTGTTTACTTACATCTGAAACACCAACCAGCAGCCGGGCTGATCAAACCCACCACAAGGTGGCACTGCAAAATTTACATTACCATGGGAGAGATAGGGAGTGAGCCACCTTAGTATTATAGGGTCTTTGGTTTATGTAAGACGTTGGACATGGCCTTCGGCCAAAGCTCTGAGTAAACAGCAATTCAAGTGTGCTCGAAATACGAGGCTAGGCAGACTTCACCCATTTGTTTACAAAGCAATGGCACTGTAAAATGTGTCATGGGGGTGATGGAAATGGGAAATATTGCGCCTAGAGCGGGACTCGAACCCACATCTCTTTGCATTCCGGGCCAGTGTGCTAACCATTACACCACCTAGGCTCCCTGATATCACCACACTACCCATGCCTACCTGTCTATGTGGTTACTTGCCTGAGAGGTCAGTGCAGACCACTACACTCGTCCCCCTGGAATTGTAAGTCTTTTAATGCTTACAATTACATACATACAGGCAATGCACTTACACATACATACACAAGGTAGGTTCAACAACCATACAGCGCAAAGCTTTACAGGATTATGATCACGGCAACCAGTGTCATAGGGGGTGATGAAAATCGGAAATATTTCACCTAGAGCGGGACTCGAACCCACATCTCTTTGCATTCCGGGCCAGTGTGCTAACCATTACACCACCTAGGCTCCCTGATATCACCACACTACCCACGCCTACCTGTCTATGTGGCAGTGTGTATTTCCTGCTGGTTTTATAGTGTTACCTGACGTCTACCATGCGATTGGCATCGTATCCTACCCAATACCCTATTCAGTCCCATTATCCTGATATTGCAGCCAGCGAGTCATTTTAAGTACTAGGTTTAACAGGTACTAAACAGGCTACCAATTGTACAAGTTTGTATTTTGACTCAGATTGAACCCACGACCTCCCTGATGGGAAGCAACTTTGCACCACTGTCCATCGCACCACTGTCCATCGCGTCCTGTGCAAGATGTAACAGTTAAACAATGAAATTAATTCAAATCCGATTTTAAGCAAGTTCTGGTTAATTTGACTAGGAAATAATTAGCAATATTGCCTAGGATATATATTTATTGAAGGAAACTAATTAATAATATGAGCCGCGTACCATATTTGTTGTTTATTATACAGGAACCATATGGGTTAGTTCATGTAATCAAGTAGAATTAGAAATTGGAGAAAAATGAACTGTTTCTCCTATTTTTGAGAGAGAGGAAGCGGGAGGGGGAGGGGGAGAGACAGAGAGATAGGGGGACATGGAGAGAGATGGGGGAGAGATCTATATAGAGAGAGAGGGAGGGAGATAGGGAAGATGGAGAATATGAGTAATGATGTGTGTGAGAGTATGTCAGAGATAAAGTCTGTCTGAAAGAGAGAGAGAAAGAGAGAGAGAGAGGGGAGAGAGGGGAGAGAGAGGGAGAGAAAGAGGCGGAGAGAATGTGAGAGATACAGAGACAAAGAAAAGAACGTAAGCCTCCGTCGTTGACTTGTGGAATGAAAGAATTAGTTTTGTGTTCAATGAAAACCAAAGATATTTATAAAAAGTGACACATACTGAAGCTCCAGGCGTGCGTGGGCGATACCACCAACCATACCGGGGATGGGGGGGGGGGTAAGGGAGTGAGAAGAGATGGAGAGCAGTAGGAGAAAGGAAGGGAGGAATGGGAAGGAGTGGAGGGGGAAAGGACAATGAGTAGAGAGGGGGCCAGTGGGTTACATGGGAGAATAGAAGGGGAGAGGGAAGGGGAGCAGTTAGAAAGGGGTGGAAGAGGGGTGGGAGTGGGTGGGGATAGGGTAGGAAAGGGAGAAGATGAAGAAGGAGAGTTAATGAGAAGGAAGGGGAGAGGATATGGGAAGGGCGAGAGGGAGACTTGAAGGGAGAGGAAAACATAGTGGTCAGCATCACATTCCACATTGTGATACACATATAATATATAACACATTTATATACATATTTAACACCAAAAACATGAAAAAAAACTAACTTTTTAAAAATAATATAATATATACTATATATATATATATATATATATATATATATATATATATATATATATATGTATATAATGGAAATTCAAAATTCCAGTTCAGTCGCGAGGTCACACTACTTGCCACCTTATAAAGGGATTTCACGCATAACTGAGGCGGTGAATGTGTGTGAGATGTGTGTGTGTGTGTATGTGTATGTGCATGTGTGTCTGATCCTACTGGCGAATGGGTGACTCACCAGGTGGCGCGTCTATGACAAACACGCCGCCTGGCGGAAGACGGGCACAGTCACCAACACACCGCACTCAATACCAACAAGAAAAGCCCGCCGCACTCACCGCGACAATGTGCTTTGAACGCAGTTAGTGAGGAGTTATTTCTGTGGCAGTTTCTGTAGACGGTGTTATGATGTCCACACGCAGGTGGCGCCAAGGTGGTAGAGTTGAGAACTAGAATATAAGTGGAGCAAATACATGCATAATGTAGCAGTGAGAAAGGTGCCATACACTAGTACTAGTAGTAGCCTCGTACCCTCATGATATTCACATAATGCCTTATACCATACATTTATTTGTTCACATGGGTGCGAATTGGGAAGAGCCCAAGTTTCCTGTGCAGAAAGTCGAATGTTCAAAATCCGGCCAAGTCAAAACAACGACTTACAAAATTGCTAATTGTTGCTAAATAGCCGGGCGCTCGGAATTACTAGGATAGGCCAAGGACTGGTTAGCTCAATGTCAGGACCTTAGATGTTGTCATGATGTAATACACTGACCAAACAAAAACTAAATCTGTTCACAAATCTGTTCCCTTGAATATCACAAACTGGATCACTGAATCGACTTCCGACATTGGTGAAAAGGTAGCTGAACCGTAATAGTATATTTGTGGGAAAATAAGTTATGTTTAGAAATCAAGGTTTAAAAAAAGAGGATTTTACCTGTTCCCTGGCAGTGATAATTTTCATTTGGAAAAGGTAATGGAAGTAAGAAAGAATGAGGAGAGGGTAAATAGTGGCAGGGGTCGACTGTAAGTTGTAACAGTCAATTGTTAACAATTACCTTAACCTTTGTTTTATTGTAACTTGGCCCGTCCCTGTATGCCCTTAGATGTTGCCAGGACGTAAAACTCCAAACAACCAACCAACCAACCACCATGTAACTCTCCTTTCAAGATCTTTCTGTATTTATATGTGCCTTCTATTTTAAAGGGACCTAAACAACTTAACTTATTCAGGATCGTTATAATCAAACATGATGACTCATGATTTGTATCGCTTGAAACTGTTCCTTTTTAGTGTTATTTAGGGCCCAATGATGGTGTGAGGGTCTCTGTGGTAAAGATGTGGCTATTGGTGTCATTCGGCCCTAATGACTGTCCTCAGTGACGTAGTGTAAAGTCGACGGCTGGCGGTTTGAGTGGTGTAGATAGGCTAATAAGAAATCACTACAGTAGATAAAGAGTGAAAGGTAGGAGAGTGAGACTCTCTGATTTATTGTATTTATAGTTTCAAGAACAAGATGGTGGTGATCACATGATCCAGTCTTCCAATCCCTAACAGGCATTCCTCTATCCACCAATGAGGGTTCAATATCCTTGTTACCAAGGCATGGTTAGATCTGGCTACAGTGCTCTGTTGTATCTGGTGCAGTGATCCATAAATAACTCTTGGAGGGGAGGGGGTATCTGAGGCGACTTCCCAAAGACTGTCCCACATGTCAAGAAGTGACCCTCTCTCAGGTCAAGAAGTGACCCTCTCTCTCTACTATATTGATACACAATTGATACACAATTTCTAACTTCAATTAGTAATGGATCACCAACTCTACATATACCTTATATGCCTTTGGTTTTACATACATACCATTTACCATTTTATAGACAAGTTGCAATTTATTATAGCAGAGTTCTCCATATCCCATATCTCATATATCGGACAATTTTACAGTAGGCTAGGGCATATTACAGACTAAAGGCCCGGTCACATACACGTTAGTGAACCTAGTTGAATGTAGTGGAGGCTAACGTAGTTGAACGTAGTGCAATGTACCGGCATCCATACTTCTCCGTGATGATAACGTGATAATAACGCCTGTGGGCCATGAGTTCCGATTTAAGCTTTGGACATGTTCAAAAGAGCACTACGTTTGAGACAGACCTAGCCTCTGTGATGATAACGTACTCTAGCATACTCTAGCATACTTCTTAATGTACTCTAGCATACTCTAGCATACCCTAGCGTACTTTGACCCACACAAAACCTTGGCCGTTCTGCCATGGTCACATAGCCATTAGTGGACGAAGTTGAACGTAGTTGAACATAGTGGAGGGTAATGTAGTTGAACGTAGTTGAATGTAGTTGGACGTAACGGGATCCATACAGTAACATACCGGGATCCGTACTGTAACGTATTTATCTGTACCATTAGGTGGGTCATCAACCAAAACCTGCCGTACCTTAATGTATTTGAACGTAGTGACAGCACATTTCACCCACGTTATTCTAACTACCTTCAACTACTTTCACTAACGTGTATGTGACCGGGGCTTTAGAAAGTAATGCAAACCCGACTATCACTTGAAGTAAATTTGAAGGTTTTTGAGTATGGTTTATAGCATATGTAAGTTCACCCTTCCCTTCCCGGTGTGATGACCGAATCGGTTGAGCCTAGGCCTCCCGTGCAGAAGATGGGGAGTTCGATTCCCGGTCGAGTCAAGCCAATGACTTAGAACATTGATACCTGTCACTTCCTAACTTGGTGCTCGGCATTAATAGGATGCGTTAGTAAACCAGGGTGGTGCTCGGCATTAATAGGATAGGGAAAGGACTGGTTAGCTCAGCGTCAGGATAATGTGACTGGGTCAGATATCAGGTTATGGTGCTGGCGGGCTGATTTCCCAGTGAGGCAGAACTATAAAGTCGCCATGAGTGAGTACTGTCACAAGTCGGTTCTCATCCTGATAGACGTTGCCAGGACGTAAAGCTCCAACAACCAACCAGCTACTTGTCGCCACCATGCTTCGCATTATTTATACTAGGATAGAGTGATGATTGCTTGACTCAGTGTCAGGATAATGTGAATGTGTGGGATATCGGATCATGGTGTCCCAGTGGAGCAGCACTATATAAAATCGGAACTAGTGTGCACACTCACAAGTTGACGCGACTCCTGATCTGACCATTGATAATACTAGGACGTAAAACCCAAACAAACAAACAAACAAGCAAACATACTTTGAGTCGGGGGACTCAATGGCACCAGTTGGTGAACAATTTCCAAGATGGACAACTGTCACTGGCTGGTATATTTAATGGCACCCCCCCCCCCCCCCCCCTCTCCTGATAGTTGAAAAGTCTGTCCACCAGTGGGCGTCACACCGCGCGAAATGTGTGTGTAATCTGGTGACTTAATATCCTTTTATGACGCCGACATCCCAGCAACACTTTTATGTGCAATCCACATAAATAGTGCCAGGATAATGTGACTGAATGGGATATTAGGTCATGGTGCTGGTGGCCTGGTCTACCACTACCAGTGGGGCAGCACTAGAAAGTCGCCATGAGTGTGCACTGTCACAAATCGGTACCAATCCTGATATGACCTTAGATGTTGCCAGGACATAAAACTCAAACAACCAACCAACCAATCAACCAACCAACCAACCAAAAGTATCCACATTTCTGGAAATGTTTCATGGCATCATTTACCGGCCTGGAAATGATGAAATATTTTTATTTTTTTTTTAAAGAAAGAAAGAAAGAAAGAAAGGAAGGAAGGAAGGAAAGAAGGAAGGAAAGAAAGAGGGCGTTCTTGTGTGTTTTTGGATGTGTTGATTTAGAGTGGGGGGGGGGGGGTGTTAGAAAAGTGGAGTTTTATTTGAATTTGAAATGGAATAAATTAAAGCACCTCGCAATATTTCTTTTCGCAATTGAACTGCTTTGAGGTTTTGAAGAAAAAAAATTAAAGACAATTATAATTGTATTTGAATTCAAATGTCATGGTGTCCCAATGGAGCAGCACTATATAAAATCGGAACTAGTGTGCACTGTCACAAGTCGACACGACTCCTGATCTGACCATTGATAATACTAGGACGTAAAACCCCAACAAACAAACAAGCAAACCTACTTTGGTAGAGGGACTCGATGGCGCCAGTTGGTGAACAATTTCCAAGATGGACGACTGTCACTGGCTGGTATATTTAATGGCGCCCCCCCCCCTCCCCTGATAGTTGAACAGTCTGTCCACCAGTGGGCGTCACACCGCGCGAAATGTGTATGTAATCTGGTGACTTAATATCCTTTTATGACGCCGGCGTCCCAGATGACAGACACCATAGCACCACTTTTATGTGCAATCCACATAAATAGTATCAGGATAATGTGACTGAGTGGGATATTAGGTCATGGTGCTGGTGGCCTGGTCTACCACTACTAGTGGGGCAGCACTAGAAAGTCGCCATGAGTGTGCACTGTCACAAATCGGTACCAATCCTGATATGACCTTAGATGTTGCCAGGACATAAAACTCAAACAACCAACCAACCAACCAATCAACCAACCAACCAAAAGTATCCACATTTCTGGAAATGTTTCATGGCATCATTTACGGCCTGGAAATGATGAAATATTAAAAATTAAAAAAAGAAAGAAAGAAAGAAAGGAAGGAAGGAAAGAAGGAAAGAACGAATTATTTGAATTTGAAATGGAATAAATTAAAGCACCTCGCAATATTTCTTTTCGCAATTGACCTGCTTTGAGGTTTTGAAGAAAAAAAATTAAAGATAGTTATAATTGTATTTGAATTCAAATTAATTCATCACTTGGAAATAATGTGTTCAATATTTGAACGGTTTTGGATTTATGAACTATGTAAATCAATTTTGGACACTTGAACAACAGGGTAAAAGAAAATGTGATGGGAGATAAAGAGATGGATATTATTTTATTTTAACTGGAGTTAAGGCAGCATAGTCTGATAAAAGCATCACATTTTCATAAGCAAATCACATATCTAGATTTGAACCTATATCCAACTTAGACATTAATGCAATTATTAAGTTTTTGTTTCTGCATAGAAAGGAATACTAAGTCAATTTAACAGAACCCGTTACTTACTGCTGAAGGCTATAGGGTCAGTTTTGACAAGCACATCAAAATGAATTTAGCATGTTTACACTTCAAATATCTCCTAAGTTAGTTGTTTTAGAGCAAAGATACTTCAAACTAAAGTAAGGTAGATTATAACGATGAAGCTAATATATTTACCTCAAAAAAGAACAAAAATAACTCAACACCATCGGACTAAGCAACTTTAATTAAGATGGCAGTTATGAACCAGACTTGGTGGCCGAATCAGTAGAGCGCAGGCTTCTCGTGCGGAAGATCGGGAGTTCGGATCCCAGCCGAGTCAAACCAATGGCTACATGATGCGTTAGTAAACCAGGATGCTGCTGACACCTGATGCGTTAGTAAACCAGGGTGGCACTGCCATGATGCGTTAGTAAACCAGAGTGGTGCTATTACATGATGCATTAGTAAACCAGGGTGGTGCTGACACATGATGCATTAGTAAACCAAGGCAGTCCTGACACATGATGCGTTAGTAAACCAGGATGGCACTGACACATGCTGTGTTAGTAAACCAAGTCGGTGCTGGCACATGATGCGTTAGTAAACCAGGGAGGTTTTGACACATGATGCATTAGTAAACTAGGGCGACACTGACACATGATGCGTTAGTAAACCAGGGTGGTTCTGACACATGATGCATTACTAAACCAGAGCAGTGCTGACACATGGTGCGTTAGTAAACCAGGGCGGCATTGACATGTGCTGCGTTAGTAAACCAGGGTAGTCCTGACACATGGTGCATTAGTAAACCAGGGCAGTGATGACACATGATGCGTTAGTAAACCCAGCACTGCCACATGAAGTGTTAATAAACCAGGGCAGTTCTGACACATGATGCATTAGTAAACCTGGGTGGTGCTGACACATGATGAATGAGTAAACCAGGTCAGCACTGGCACATGGTGCATTAGTAAACCAGGGCGGTGCTGACACATGATGCATTAGTAAACCAGGGTGGTGCTGCTACATGATGCATTAGTAAACCAGGGTGGTTCTGACACATGATGCATTAGTAAACCAGGGTGGTGCTACATGATGTGTTAGTAAACGAGGATGGTGCTGACACCTGATGCGTTAGTAAACCAGGGTGGCACTGCCATATGATGCGTTAGTAAACCAGGGCAGTGCTGCTACATGATGCGTTAGTAAACCAGAGCGGTGCTGACACATGATGTGTTAGTAAAGCAGGGTGGTGCTACATGATGTGTTAGTAAACCAGGATGGTGCTGACACCTGATGCGTTAGTAAACCAGGGTGGCACTGACATATGATGCGTTAGTAAACCAGGGCGGTGCTGCTACATGATGCGTTAGTAAACCAGGGCGGCGCTGACACATGATGTGTTAGTAAAGCAGGGCGGTGCTGACACATGTAGCATTACTAAAGCAGGGTGCTGCTGCTACATGATGCGTTAGTAATCCAGGATGGTGCTGACACGTTGTAAAATATTCCGATTTACAGCATAGGGTGGAATGCAAATGTTATATTACTAAACACATGACCAAGCGCATGTATGTGTATATATGTAAGGGTTGGTGGTGCCTGAGTTGGATGTAAATAGACATAGTGGTGCTGGCAGGTCTGGGTGTGAGTGCACTCAGGACCTACCCCCTCTTCTGCTGGATAGGATCACCACACTCAGGGTCAAGGTTGGTGGTGGCCATGGGGCCATACAGCTTGTGGTGGTGGGCAGACCACTGGTAGCCATGGGGACCAGGAATGCTGGATCCCCATTGGTAGTGCCAAGAATCCTTGTTTCCCATTGGGGGAAAGGGGTGGGGTGATACTCTACAATGAACCCATGTAATCATATAAATAATAAACCAGAGTGCTTGTCTCTCTCTCCTTCTTTACACTTTATACTCTTCCTTTCTCTTTGCCTGTATTGATTTCACCATAGCCTGCCCACACAACCACAGATTCGAGTTTTAGCCATTTTACAACCTAATGCGTTAGTAAACCAGGGTGGCACTGACATGATGTGTTAGTAAACCAGAGAGGTGCTGCTACATGATGCATTAGTAAACCAGAGTGGTGCTGACATAGTGATGTGTGAGTAAACCAAGGCGGCACCGACACATGCTGCGTTAGTAAACCAAGGCGGTGCTGGCACATGATGTGTTAGTAAACCAGGGAGGTTCTGACACATGATGCATTAGTAAACCAGGGTGGCGCTGACACATGATGCGTTAGTAAACCAGGGCGGTTCTGACACATAATGCATTACTAAACCAGGGCAGTGCTGACACATGGTGTGTTAGTAAACCAGGGCATTGCTGACACATGATGAGTTAGTAAACCAAGGCGGCATTGACACATGATGCATTAGTAAACCAGGGCGGTGCTGACACATGATGCGTAAAGTAAACCGCTGCTGCACTGACATGTGATGCATTAGTAAACCAGGGGGGTGCTGACACATGATGTGTTAGTAAACCAGGGCGGTCCTGACACATGATGCATTATTAAGCCAGGGTGGCACTGACACATCATGCGTTAATAAACCAGGGCAGTGCTGGCACATGATGCATTAGTAAGCCAGGGCAGTTCTCATACATGATGCGTTAGTAAACCAAGGCGGTGCTGACACATGATACGTTAGAAAACCATGGCAGCTCTGACACATGATGCGTTAGTAAACCAGGGCGGTTCTGATATATGATACGTTAGTAAACCAAGGCGGCGCTGAGACATGATGCGTTAGTAAACCAGGGTGGTTCTGACACATGCATCAGCCAAAATACCTCCCATGCCAAAGGAGAATAACCTTAAGTACATTCTGACACCGGCGCTTTAAAACTGAGCTACGAGTGGCAGGTGGCAGGGTAGATGGAGACTGATGTGTCTCTGGTACATGGCCGTGTGTGTCTCTGTATGTCAGAGTGTGTCTGTGTATGTGTGTGTGTTTGTGTAACTCTGTGTGTCAGATTATGTTTTGGGGGATGGTGTGTCGGATTGTGTGTCCGTGTGTGTATGTGTGTGTCACTGACAGAGTGTGTGTTGGGGGATGGTGTGTTATTGGGTCGGATTGTGTGTCCGTGTGTGTATGTGTATGTCTGTGTGTGTCAGAGTGTGTGTTGAGGGATGGTGTGTTATTGTTTCGGATTGTATGTCTGTGTATGTATGTGTGTGTCTGTGTGTGTCACTGTCAGAGTGTGTGTTGGGGGATGGTGTGTTATTGTGTCGGATTGTGTGTGTCTGTGTGTGTTTGTGTGTGTCAGAGTGTGTGTTGGGGGAATGGTGTGTTATTGTTTCGGATTATGTGTCTGTGTGTGTCATAGTGTGTGTTGGGGGATGGTGCGTTATTGTTTCGGATTGTGTGTCTGTGTATGTATGTGTGTGTCTGTCTGTGTCACTGTCAGAGTGTGTGTTGGGGGATGGTGCGTTATTGTTTCGGATTGTGTGTCTGTGCGTGTCACTGTCAGAGTGTGTGTTGGGGGATGGTGTGTTATTGGGTCGGATTGTGTGTCCGTGTGTGTATGTGTATGTCTGTGTGTGTCAGAGTGTGTGTTGGGGGATGGTGCGTTATTGTTTCGGAGTGTATGTCTGTGTATGTATGTGTGTGTCTGTGTGTGTCACTGTCAGAGTGTGTGTTGAGGGATGGTGTATTATTGTTTCGGATTGTGTGTCTGTGTATGTATGTGTGTGTCTGTGTGTGTCACTGTCAGAGTGTGTGTTGAGGGATGGTGTGTTATTGTTTCGGATTGTGTGTGTCTGTGTGTCAGTTGTTGTGTTATTGTGTCGGATTGTGTGTCTGTGTATATCTGTGTGTGTCAGAGTGTGTGTTGAGGGATGTATTGTGTTGGATTGTTTGTGTGTGTCTGTGTGTGTCAGAGTGTGTGTTGGGGGATGGTGTGTTAATGTGTCGGATTGTGTGTGTCTGTGTGTCAGATGTTGTGTTAGGGTGTCGGATTGTGTGTCTGTGTCGGGGTATAGTTCTATCCTGGGGTGTCAGAGTTTGTGAGTGAGTATTTGTGAGTATATGTGTGTGTGTGGGTGAGTGATTATGTATATATGTAGGGTCTGTACGGGGCCCTGAAAGTCTTGACCTTCATTTGCTCCATTTGAAAGCCTTTAAAAGCCTTGAATTTAATCTATTTTGGGTAATTAGTCTTGAAAAGCCTTGAATTTTATTAACCTGTCCCCACTTATCTAAATTAGTCCAAAATCATCATTCACCATCATTGTTCCCCCCCCCCCCCACCTGAAATCTAAATGAAAATAGTCTTGAATTCCTACCAAAAACAGCCTTGAAAAGCCTTGAAATAGCCTTGAATTTCCTATCTTCACATGTGTACGGACCCTGTATGTGTGAATGTCGGTGTGTGTGTGTGTGTGTCCGTGTGATGTCGGTGTGTGAGTCTCAGTCTGTTTGAGAAGAATGTATGTGAGGTATTCCGAGTTTCGCTGGTCCCTCAGTAAGGACTGAGGTTGTAACCCAGCACGCCGGGTCACAGCTACAGCTTACAGTGTGGAAGGTGAGGCTGATGTCACTCCGAACCCTATCAATCACTAGATCCTATACTTTAAGGTTGCATAGCTCGATGGTTTTGAGTTTCTGACAATTTCTGAGATACATATATTAAATTGCCTTAAAAAGTGAATCTGTATTTAAGTTGGATGAGGAGAATCAAATCCAGGTAATTATTTTGATTTGGAAAATGTGATGCTTCATCAGACTACGCAGCTTTAAAGTTTAAGCTTGCGTTGTACCTATTGAGGATTTGCATGTGACGTAGGCATCACACTACTCCTGCATCGTGGTTCGATAGAAGCAGTTAATTCTGGTATCAAATGTATGTAAATAAAACAAAAAGCACAAATCTATTCACTGCTACGATCTAATTCTGTTATTTAGGACAATGAATATTCAATCGGGGGTTGAAATAATGTTATTTATGAGAATGGCTTATTCAAAAAGTGAAATCATGTCAAATTAAACCCAAAAATCCAAGCGATATTAACACATGCCGCAGCATTGGCGGCGTTATTGCGAATGTAAATAAAATATAAAGCACAAATCTATTCACTGCTACGATCTAATTCTGTTATTTAGAACAGTGAATATTCAATTGGGGTTTGAAATAATGTTATTTATGAGAATAGTTAATTCAAAAAGTGAAATTTGGTCAAATTAAACCCAAAATCCAAGCGATATTAACGCCGCCGCCGCATCAACAGTGTTATGCTGTACTTTCTATCCAACCATGATGGCCGACGAGGCATTGATCACGTGGTGCTAATGCCTTCTGATAATCAAAGTTTGTATAGTTATTGCTGCCATATGGTTATTTCTAATGTAGATTGCAGTGAAATTGCCATCGCAAATATTTTACGTGAGATAAAATACCACTTCCTGTATCATGGTGTGTGTGTATTCAGCACCTCCCCCACCTTCCGCCATGTAATACCCCTGTCACACGAGGCCTGCGTTCACTACCGATCGATTTGCGACATCAAAACCTCCTCCTTGCGCCCTCCTTACGCCCTTATTGAGTGCTGTCATCGCGAGGACGCCAACCTCCTGGCGTCCATTTCGGGAATTTTGGACCCAAGGAGGTTGCTGCTGCTGCACCTGCAACCTCCTTACGCCCTGTTCCGCCGGCGCCATTCAAAATGGTTGGCGCCCTGGCGCCCCCCTGCGCCGCCCTGGGTTGGTGCAAACACATGCGATACTGCAATCACCATGTGGTCGGCCCAGACCTGGCGCCGACATCGCGCCGACATCGCGCTGACATCGCGCTGACATCGCGCCTACAACGTATTTGAATCAGTGTATCGAATGGAACGCTGGGTGGTTGCCAGCCTTTTGGGCGTAGGGAGGTTGGCGGCGAACGCTGGCTCTTGTGTGACTGGGGTATTAGCTGTAGCCGTGACCCAATTCGGCCTTGCACAACTCGCAATACCTATATTGGTGTTTCAGGCAAGGAGTCACATAAGCCGTGTTCACACATGGGCTTTAAGTCGCCTCAACTAGTTCGCCTCACATTCGCCGTGTGGACGCTACACTGAAACGGATTAGGGCTAGTTCGCCTCATCTAGTTTGTTTCAAGTAAACCACGTCGCGAGGTAGCTTATATGAACCGAACTAGCTTAAGTCGGCCCAACTTCCTAATGTGAACGGGATCGGTTTACTTGAAGCGGCTTAAGCATGTCACACGCATGCGCAGTCGAGACCTGAGTTAGTTGATTTTCCGGTCGATCAAAAGCGCATATTATATAATTTGGTCTATGAAACCGCTAGCTGTGCACATATATTTTTTTCATCATTTATTTTTAGGTTTTCACTGCCCAACAGAAGTTTTGACCGTTCCAAAACAATACGACTCAGTCTATACATATCTCGGTCGAACCCACACTCTCTCATGGCGACGTCGACTAACCGAAACTGGCGCTGGTTAGTATGGACTTGCTCATGCGCAGATATCAATTTCCGCCTTAAACCGCCCAAATACTCGGTGTGTGTGAACGCACCACTTATCTAAGTCGGCCTAAAGTTGTGTGTGTGAACACGGCTATAGACAGGTAAGGTATGGATGGGTAAGGTGATTGCATCAGGGAGCCGAAATAGTTAGCGCGTCCGTCTCCCGTGTTGGTAGATCGTGGGCTCGAACCCTGGTCGAGTCAAACCAATGACTTAAAAATCTAAACTTGTCGCTTTCTAGCCTGGTGCTTGGCATTATTAGGATAGGGCAAGGACTGGTTGATTCAGTGTCAGGATAATGTGACTTCAGTCATGGTGCCGGTGGTATGGTATCCTAATAGGGAATGAGGAAGACCAATCCTCCACGATTTAGATTTTCCCTGCTTAATCAACTAATGTACCAAAATCTTTTTTTTTTAATGTTCCCTTTATTTGCATCACCCCACGACACTGGTCGCTGTGATCAGGATCATGTACTCACTATGCACCGTATGGTTTGTGAACCTAAGCCATGTATATATGGAAGTGCATTGCCTCTATACACACTCAAAATATTTTGCTAGGTTGACTACTATTCGACAGCCAATTTAGTGGATCGGGACATGACCTTGGGACGCCATCTTGTATTTGTCAATAAATAATTAACTAACGGTAATTTCATTGATTCACTCGAATTCCTTGAGCCCTAAAACATAGGGTTAGACATCAAAAACCACCTTTCTATGTTGAATAGTAATTGAGATATAGCCATGTTAAGCTTCCAGCAGTCATCTTGGACGCCATCTTAAAAATTACCCCTTTCCGGAAGTCAGATTTTACTAGATTTCTAGTATATTTTTAAGCATGTCTAAGGGTATCAAAATCAATTGAAAAACCTTTTGTATGCATTTTTGGGGGGGTTATGTTTTTAGTTTTTTTTATCAGATAATTAGTCCTCTAGTATGAAGGTATGTCCGTAATTATAAGCATTAAATGACTTATGGAGGCAAACCATATACAAGTCATTCAGGTGTAGTAGGGGAGATGGGTATAGTAGTGCGCCCTGACCTCTCAGGGAAGCAGCCGGATAGGGTGATTGCATCAGAAAATCTAGATAAGGAAATGGTTTAAGATGCTCGTCTCAGAATTGTACAAAAATGTGGGTTCGAATCCTGGTCAAGGGACAATGTTTAGAGTCTATGCATCGTCGTCTCGACACTGGTACTACGTTGTTTTGTTGGTAGGATGGGAAATTGAGGTTTCCTGTGGGTTTTCTTTTTGGGTGTGTGGGTGGCGTCTTGTTTTTGCCAACTACAATAGACTCACCTGTCGGTCACGTGACGCCTTCCAGAAACAGCTGCGCATGTTTGTACAGCTGGTGGTACATATATACTCTCTTAAACACAGCCTCTGAGCTGGCTCCGAGCCCAAGTGACAATGGTAGCGTCGGAAGCATGGTTGGGCGGTGGTGGAGCCACCGGTACCCATATGAGTAGGAAGCAAATACATGCAGAGAGCCCATTGGGTAATAATATAGTATCTGAATAATATAATATAATATAATATAATAAAACATACAAAAATCCCTTATGCGGCTTTATACTCGCATAATGCTTACACATCACATATATATATATATATCATGAACTGTTCAATTCATCATCATCATCATGCTGTCGGTCGCGATGCAACAAAAACTGTTTTCATTACTTGACTATCACTCTCCATTTAGCTCTCTGCTGTGAGAGTTATGTCCATGAGTTGGTCTTAATGTCCATTTCATGAAAGCTGCCTGCAAAAGTGTTGAAGTGCTGCTGGCTTTTGCAAGTTACCAGCAGCACTCCCTCGGGGAGCAAATAGAGGTCTCACAACGGCAAGAACGTGTCCAGACAGGCGCAAGACTATTTGTCCCTGCAGTGGCTGGTTGGGAGATGTTGGGAGTTCCATACATCAACCGCCCTTGATGCTGCCACAATGACATAGTTTTCTGTTTAGAGTTTGCTCCCTTAGCCTTCGGTTCTGTCAGGAACCTGTACCACAAGGCAGTGGTTTACAACTCTGCAGGGCAGGGGCGTCAAACTCCCTGAGGTATTGCAATACCTGCATACCTGTTCAATTATTTTTGTAAATATTGATTTATTTTAGTCTTTTATTTTTTTTAAGCCATTGAGCATTCAGTTCCAAATTACACGGACAAGTTTATTCGTTCAAACAAAAATAAATCCGATTGAAAATAATTGAATAATTTATGTTTTATAATTTACCTTCCTCTTAAAATATTATTGAGCTCAACAAGCTTGTGTGTTACGTGTTAGCTGATTTCATTTTTATGTTTCATGTTCCTGATATAACACTTAACAGGAATTATTAATTGGAGGTAATTTCCATATCACTCACTTACTCAAACACTCACTCACTCACTCACTTACTTACTCACTCATTCAGTCACTCACTCCTTCACTCATTCACTCACGCAGTCATTCACACATTCACTTAATCACTATATCTATTCACTCACTCATTCACTCACCACTTACCCACTCACTCAAGGACCCATTGAATCCCCCTCCAAATCACTCATCATCCAATCACTCACCCACTCAATCACCCACTAAATCACTCATCATCCGAGCACTCATTATTCAATCACTCATCATCCAATCACTCACCCACCCATTCACCCACTAAATCACTCATCATCCGAGCACTCATTATTCAATCAATAATCATCCAATAACTCACCATCCAATCACTCATCACTCAATCACCCACCGTCCTGATATGACCTTAGCTGTTGCTAGGACGTAAAACAACAAACAAACAATCACCCACTCGTCAGTTACCCACTCCCCTACTCAGCACCAAAGCATTCGCCCACCCCGAATCACTCACCACTGACTCACTCACCAATCACTGACTCAGGGATTGGTGAGTCACTGACTCAGTGACTCACTAATTCACTCACACTGCACTGTATGACATTGTGTGGCCTCCCATTGGATGATGCGCAAACACGGGAACTATGTCCCCCACCCCCCACCCCTCCATGGTCTGGCATCAATGAGGGTGTCACAAACGCAGTCACGTGATCGCAAAATGATCGGATGTGGTTCTTCCTCATCGAAATGGCGCTTCTCATACGTGTTGGGACTTTTGATCTCTCCCCCCCTTTCCTTTTATTTATTGCAGGTCGTCATTATCATAACTAATAATTATCAGCGTTATTATTATTGTTTCATGTATTTACAAAAACGATATGTTTTAAGGATTATTTTGATCATTGATATTAATAACATCAGAATTGTGATGACCTTAGCCTCAAGTTCATGAACGGATGTGTAGGGGAATGGGTATCGGGGGGTGAGTGGTGGGGGCGCCATTGTATTGAAGAACAGTCCACGTACTCGGGTACTCTTACGATTATGCTGATTGTTGGAGTTTTACGTCCTGGCAACATCTAATGTCATATCAAGGCGGGGTACTCTTACAGTCACCAAATAAAAGCCAAGCACTCCACCGCAAACATACACGCCTGCTAAAGTGAAGCGTTTTGACCTAGTTGAAGGTGCTGCCACCAGGGGAGTGAATTTCCACAGCGTTCTCCATTAGGGTGTGGTTCAGTTCCAAGGCTTGTCCTCCTGGTGGTCCCACCCATATCGAGCTGTCCACTCGGCCTTCACCTTCATCCGGGCTACAGGTGAGACACAGGTGTGTGCACCGTGTCATCTGACCACCAACCACCCATTTTTGTTTTCTTTATTGTCTAATCAAATGTGCGGTTTGCATAATACCTGTTATAACTTATATTGGCACATGTGTTAAATTTTGATACCGCAGTGATTTCTGCTCGGTCGATTGGCACTTGTGCCATATGAAGTTTGTTGGTTGTTGGAGTTTTACATCCTGGCAACATCTAACGTCATATCAGGACGGGCTCGTTAGCCATGAATTTTAAGTGGCTGTCACACCTCGCCGGATTGAGCAATGGACAGAATTGTCTAGTGTGGTGGTGAGAAGTATCAAAATGTATTAAAATGTGTCGAAATGTTGCGCTATCAAGTCAATGGCCACTGGACGAACGGACAAGAAACAGACATGAAACGGACATGAACGGATAGCCAACGGACAAAACAAACTCAAACTGGACAAGAACCATAGACGTCAATCCGGCGGCATCCGTTCCTAGTTTTGTGCATGTTCAAAACTTGTACGGACACAAAACGGACTTTGTTCGGTTTCTGTCCATTTCCCCCAATCCGGTGAGGTGTACTGCTGTTGACGAAGCAACATCACTATTCCAGTCTTTATGTAAATTCAAAGACAGATTCTGAGTGTCGAATCAGTCATGAGGGGAAGATTGTTTGCTTATTGGCGTTTTACGACCTAGCAACAGCTGTGGTCATATCAGTACGGATACCACCTTCCGACAGGACAGCTTTATAGAGCTGCCATACCACTGACACCATGACCCAATATCCCATCCAGTCGCATTATCCTGATGCTGAACCAGTCTTTGCCTTATCCTTGTAATGCCGAGCGTCAGGCAAGACAGTCCCAAATATCAATTGTGGAACTGTACGTCATTGACTTGACTCGGTTGGGCATTGAACCTATGACCTCCCGTGTGGGAATTGGGTGCCCTATCAACTCGGCTATCCCATTCGGTCGGAGGAGTGGGACTTGGTGCAAGCAGCCGGTTGAACGGCTTCCTTGGGAGGATGAGGCTGCGACATAGCGCGAGATCTCACCGACTTTGACCGATGACCCGAACTGTCTATGGCGAACGTGGTTGTCGGGTGTCGACTGGGAAGTACAGTAGGACGCGAGAATGTGGAATGTGGAGACTGCAGTGTCAGACCTGCTCTCGTATAGATAAGGCCTTATCAAATATATTGATGTTTGTGGTTGCCGACCAACCATGTTGGAAGCCCCTGACTCGATTTTTGTTATTGCTCTAAAGCCCTGTTTATACGGGGAATTGTGAAACGATCTAGACAAATAGATTTATATGAAGCGATGTAGTGGTGCGTTTACACGAGGGAGTTTGAAAGTGTGTTGGCGACCGGGAACCAGCAGCCTGTGGTGCGCCTGTAGCCGGCGAGCACTGCTAGGTGTTTAGTTTACACTCGTCGATTCGACTCAGATGAAGCTGCTACGTTAATATCGCTTGGAATTTAAGGTTAATTTAATTAAATTTCATTATTTGAGTATGAAATTCTGTTAAATATGATCGCATTCACTAGATTTCGGCCTAATCGGGCCCTAACACTGCCGGGAACCAGCTGAATCGCTTCATCTATACTACCTCGCGAGGTGGTATTGATGAACCGTTTCATATGAAGCGATTCAGCCCTAAAACGCCTCAGAGTCGCGTTTACACGCCAAATGTGAGTCGATCTAGGCAAGTGGTTTCATATGAAGCGTTTTAAATCGCCCGTGTAAACAGGGCTTTAGGGGGGAAAGAAAATCTCACTTTTACATCGTTTTGAGAACTGGAAGTGCGGCGTTTGCAGTGTGCGGTTTGCCAATTTGAAAGAAAAAAAACACCCAAAAAACAAACAAAAAAACCTATCTACTGACCCCAACATTTTCCCCCCTCAACCGGAAACATGATTTTTTTTCTTTTGGCCTAAGGACCAGACGTGGCGATCGAACCAGTAGAGCGCAGACTTCACGTGTGGAAGGTCGGGAGTTCGAATCACGAGTCAAACCAATGACTTATCAAATTAATACTTGTCGCTACCTAGCCTGCTGCTCGGCATTACTAGGATAGGGCAGGGACTGGTTAGCTCAGGATCAGGATAATGTGACTGAATGGGAAATTGGACATGGTGCTCTCAGCATGGTGTGTCAGTGATGCAGCACTATAAAGTCGTCATGATTGCGCACTGTCACAAGTATGTACCCATCCCAGGTGGTATGTATGACCTTAGATGTTGCCAGGATGTAAAAACCCCAACAAATTAAATTCATATCATTATCAATAGATAGATAACTGTGTCATAACACATGTGCACAAGGAGGTCAGTTTATGGCGCGCGGTACTGAAATCAAGGTTTCCGCGTTTTTTCTTGGAGACCACTTTAAGCCCTGAATTTAGGAAGAATGATGCTATCAACTTTTATCTCGAATTTTTATCTTCCTTGGCCAAAATCTGTGTAAATGTAGAGCTTTTAAATCCACGAGTGTCTTTTGGCACATACTTGATTGTAGGTCTATGCTTTTACGTTCTGTGTAAAAGCAATGGTTGAGTAATAATGCGACAGAATACAAGTTGAACACTTCTCAGCTGTGATTATGGCCTTTTCTGCCGACGCGTCGCTAGGCGATCACCACTAACTCCCCTCTCATCTCTGTCTGCCTGTCTCTCTCATCTCTCTATCGTTTCTCTCTCGTCTCTTCTCTTCTCGTCTCTGTCTGTGTGTCTGTCTGTCTGTCTGACTGTCCGTCTGTCTCTCTCATCTCTCTATCGTTTCTCTCTCTTCTCGTCTCTTCTCCTCTCGTCTCTGTATCTGTCTGTGTCTGTCTGACTGTCCGTCCTGCCGTCTCTATCTCTCTATCTCTCAGTCACTCACTCACTCTCTCTCACTCACTCACTCACTCACTCACTCACTCACTCACTCACTCACTCACTCACTCACTCACCACTCCACTCACCACACTTCTCTCTCTCTCTCTCTCTCTCTCTCTCTCTCTCTCTCTCTCTCTCTCTGTATCTGTATCTGTCTGTGTCTCTGTCTCTGTCTTCGCCCCCCCCTCTCCCTTTCTCTCTCTGTCTCGCCCTGATTCACTCCTTCCGCTATTCTTTTCTTTTCTTCTGTTCCATCATTGTTTATCGCTGAAGCTGATCTGGGACAACCATGTTGTGTTTGCGGATGCAATAGCTGTGCTGTGAAGAATGCGCACGACACGGTTCGGCAACTTCCGGTCCAGACCGGAAGTTCACCACTGCTTCCGATCTGAAACAAACCGAGACGTGGAAGTGTCCGGCGACAAAAAAAGGAGACCGAGCAACATTTTGTCCAGTAATCGCCACCGATCTCGTGAAATGTTTCTAATATTCTTTTTAATTAAGGAAGAACACAAAGGGGAGAGCTGAGTGAATAAATAATGCCAATAAGGCCAGATCAATTCGGGGATACTCTAACTCTTGCTTCAGTCTTTTTTTTCATGACCTGGATTTGTATAAGGCTTCTTCTGGGCTCTTGTTGTCAAGAGTGAAATGTCAACATGGGTGCGATCAGTGTTCAAGTTTTCTAACAATTTTAGGCATTCAGGCAAAAATAGATGAAAATCCAAGCCCCAAGATTAAGTGTTTTATTCTTTTTGTTGTTTCTTGATGGGCGGGGCAGTGTGGGATAACCAATAATTAAAATATAATTGTTTTTAAAAGAATACTATGATAATAAAATAATTATAAATATATATGTCATAATTTAAAAAAAATTTAACATATTCTACATTTCGACCCCCCTTCAAAGAAGCAAGAGAATATCCCCTTTTGCTCAAACTAATGTCCTCTAATACTCCCTTTGTATATTTAAGATAATTTCTTCAAATTTCTTCCAAATGTTATTCTCACTGATGTATGTGTGTGGCCAATGAGTAACTGGCAGCTTATTTTATTTATATTTATTTACTTTATTTACTTTTTACTTTATTTACTTTATCTATATTTCTTTATATCAAAAATACTCAACTGTGAACCTCCGTTTCTTCGTGCGTTCCTCTGCTTGGCCGGTTAAGCTCGGGATCTAATTAAGATTATTTATTAATCAAGATTAACAATGTCATTCTCTCCACTTTATGTGAGCGAAAGCAGAATCGGTTGTGAATTCACGCGGGGGCCAAATCCGTAGAGCGCAGGCTTCCCGTGCGGAAGGTCGGGAGTTAGGATCTCAGCCGAGTCAAACCAGTCCCAGTCGAGTCAATCCAACGACTTACAAAATTGATACTTTTCGCTACCTATCCTGGCGCTCTGCATTACTAGGAAAGGCAAAGAATGGTTAGCTCAGTATCAGGATAATGCAACTGAGTGGGAAATCACATCATGGTGCTATCGGCCTGGTCTCCCAGTGGGGCAGCACTATAAAGTCGCCACGACTGCGCACTGTCACAAGTTGGTACCCATCCTGATATGAGCTGACCTTAGATGTTGCCCGGACCTAAAACTCCACCAACCAACGAACTAACCATTCCATGGGGTAATAATAGTACTCCTTTCTAGCGGGATTGTGGGTGGAGCTGAGGGGCCCCAGTTTCATCAGCTCTTCTTTCCACTCCCGGTGATCTAATAATCCTTCAGGAAGGCAGCTCCACCCGGCCTTGGCTGCGTCCTTCACTTCCTCCCAATTTGGAATGTTTTAACTGGAATGTGAATCATTGCCGGAAAGCAGATTCAATTGTTGTACCGGCCTAATTTGCATCTGCTTCCTGTTCCTGTTATTATTGTTATTATTATTGTTATTATTATTGTTATTATTATTGTTATTATTACCGTTATTATTACCGTTATTATTATTGTTATTATTAGTATTGTTATTAATATTATTACATTTATTATTATTATAACGGTTTTTATTGCTATTATTGTTGCTTTTGTTATTATTATTATTGTTATCGTAAGTATGGTCATCATCTTTTTCATCATCAGTCTATCATCACCATCATCATCACTACCATCATCACCATCACCACCATCATCACCATCACTGCCATCATCACCACCACTACCATCATCACCATCACTGCCATAATCATCATCATCATCATCATCACCGCCACTACCATCATCACAATCATCATCAATGTCTACATCATCATCATCATCATCATCATATAGACGTGGTGGCGAATCGATAGGAGCGCAGGCTTCCTGTGCGGAAGGTTTGGAGTCAAACCAATGACTTACAAAGTTGATACTTGTCGCTATCTAGCCAGGCGCTCGGCATTATTAGGATAGGGCAAGGACTGGTTAGCTCAGTATCGGGGTAATGTGACAGTAGGAAGTTCAAAAGCCGGTCGAGTCAAATCAATGAAACCTTGGAAATACTGGCCATGGCGTGCTTCTATTCGCATATATTTCAATCTAAATAAAAGCGTCAGCAGAATAAGGATCATCTCCTTCACCTACCAGACTCTCTGACTGCAGCTACTCACACATGTCTAACGTGCCACCACACATTCCAAGCACAAATTGGACTCATCGGTGATCAACTAGTTCACAACAAATGATGTGTTGCTGTAATCATTGCCATTGGTGGACAACCAAGAAAGAAGAATTAGCAAAGAACCTCTAAATGAGCACCCCAAGTCTAAAGCACCCGCCAGATACCCTGCATCTACTGCGTCATACCCTCCCCCACAGGTGTCTGTGTGTCTGTGTGTCTGTGTGCCTGTGTGTGTATGCAAAATAGGATCGCGTCAATAGGTCGGTGTGACACTTGGCTGTCACATCTAACAGGGTCACGCCATGTAGTGTTTGCATTAGTGGAAACTGTCGACCAACTGTCATTTGGAAACTCCGAAACCCTCTCCACACACATACATTCTCTCTCTCTCTCTCTCTCTCTCTCTCTCTCTCTCTCTCTCTCTCTCTCCCGCGCGCTCTCTCTCACACATGCACACTCTGTCTCTATCTGTCTCTCTCTCTTTATTTATATATTTTCTTTCGCTGTCTCTCTTTCACTCTCTATATATATGGCTCTTCTGTGTCTCTCTTTCCTCTCTCTTTATTATGTCTATTTCTGTCTCTCTTTCACTCACTCTATATATGTCTCTTTCTGTGTCTCTCTTTCCCTCTCTATTATGTCTCTTTCTGTCTCTCTTTCACCCTCTCTATATATGTCTCTTTCTGTGTGTCTCTTTCCCTCTCTCTCTATTATGTCTCTTTCTGTCGCTCTCTTTCTTTCACTTTATATATATGTCTCTTTCTGTGTCTCTCTTTCTTTCCCTCTGTATATATGTCTCTTTCTGTGTCTCTCTCTTTCTCCCTCTCTCTATGTCTCTTTCTGTCTCTCTTCCTTTCACTCTCTCTCTATATATGTATATTTCTGTGTCTCTTTCTCTTTCTCTCCCTCTCTATATGTCTCTTTCTCTCTGTGTGTCTCTCTTTCCTTTTCTTTCTTTCTTTCTCCCTCACTCACCCACACACCCACATACCCATGATGGGGCGTCCGCTCACAGACACACACATACACACAAACAAACAGATACATGCGCACACAAACACATATGCACACAGACAAACAGATACATACGCACACAGACACACCTACACACAGACAAACAGATACATATGCACACAGACACACATACACACAGACAAACAGATACATGCACACACAGACACACACATACACACGCATCAGATTGCAACCACCTGAGTGCCCGGGTATAGATGAAATGTGGTGATAGGGGGTTGGGGGGGGGAAATTGAAATTTGAGCATCTGAAACCCGGGTCAAATACACGTTAAGGGCGCATTCCATATACGCGTAATGCGTAATGCGAATGCGAATGCGACAAAAAATCGAAACGCCTTGAAACCTATGAGCTACATTCCATACACGCGTAATGCGTAATGCGAATGCGAAAGAAATCCATTATCCCGATCGCTCCATGTAGCGATCGGTGCGTAATGCGTAAAGGTGGTGCGAATAGAAAAGCATCAGTCGCATTTGTCCATTGATATAAGGCTGGAGGAGGTGACTGATAATTACGGACAGCCGGGACAAGGTGGTGCAAACAGAAAAGCATCAGTCGCATTTGTCCATTGATATAAGGCTGGAGGAGGCGACTGATAATTACGGACAGCCGGTCTTCATGAGAAATATGAAGAATGGGACGGTGCAAACATGTAGGTTTATGCGGCGGACCTGTTAGGAAGCAGTCTTCATATTTGGGACGGTCCTAACATCCCTCGAAGCAAGCTAAACTGAGCCATGTTTACACCGTCCCATTCTTCATATTTCTCAAGAAGACTGCTTCCTAACAGGTCCGCCTCATAAACCTACATGTTTGCACCGTCCCATTCTTCATATTTCTCATGAAGACTGCTTCCTAACAGGTCCGCCGCATAAACCTACATGTTTGCACTGTCCCATTCTTCATATTTCTCACCCGTGCTGGTAGATCGTGGGGTCGTGGGTTCGAGTCCCGGTCGAGTCAAACCAATGACTTTAAAATTGATACTTGTCGCTTCCTAGCCAGGCGCTCAGCATTATCGGGATAGGGCAAGGACTGGTGTGCTCAGTGTCAGGATAATGTGACTGAGTGGGATACCAGGTCATGGTGCCGGCGGCCTGGTTTCCCAGTGGGACAGCACTATAAAGTCGCCATGAGTGCACACTGTCACAAGTCGGTACCCGTCCTGATATGACCTTAGATGTTGCTAGGGCGTAAAACAACAACAAACAAACAAACATCATATTTCTCATGAAGACTGCTTCCTAACAGGTCCGCCGCATAAACCTACATGTTTGCACCATCCCATTCTTCATATTTCTCATGAAGACTGCTTCCTATCAGGTCTGCCGCATAAACCTACATGTTTGCACCATACTTTTTATATACTTCACTTAACGCATAACGCATAACACGTGTATGGAATGATGGCATTCGCATAACACATAACGCATTACGCGTATATGGAATGCGCCCTTTAGTGGACGTAGTGATCCATAGATAGATTAATGTGGGTGAAACGTGCTATCACTACATTAAACTACATTAAGGTACGGCAGGTTTTGGTTGACCACCCACCTAATAGTATGGATAAGTACGTTACTGTACGGATGCAGGTACATTATGGTATGGATCCCGGTATGTCCAACTACGTTGAACTACGTTACCCTCCACTATGTTCAACAAAATTCAACTTTGTTCACTAACCGCTATGTGACCACGGCAGAACGGCCAAAGTTTTGTGCAGGTCAAAGTACGCTAGGGTATGCTAGAGTATGCTAGAGTACATTAAGAAGTATGCTAGAGTTCGCTAGAGCACGTTATCATCATGGATGCTACATCTGCCTCAAATGTACCTCTCTTGTGAACATGTCTAAAGCTTAAATCGGAACTCACGGCCCACACACGTTCTTATCACATTCTCATCACGGAGAAGTATGGATGCCGGTACGTTGCTCTACGTTGAACTATGTTGAACTACGTTAGCCTCCACTACATTCAACTATGTCCACTAACGTGTATGTGACCGGGCCTTGAGAGTGAGAGCTGCCCTGGTGTGTAGGATTTATTTTGAAGAAGACCCATCCGTACTCCCTCTCTTTCCCTCTCTTTCACCGTCTCTCGCTCTCACCTTCCGCTCTCATATTCTCTCCGTACACACAGCTTGCAAGATTCCTTCACGACAGAAAGGATGAACCGAGTCCGTAATGGATTCTTTTTCCCCAATATTTTTTTCTTACACTTACACTTACAGTTCAATCAATATCTGTGGTCATGGCAGAACGGTCTGTGATAGTGATAGGTACATTTCTAGAGGGTGGCTTCATAGTGTCACTTCACTGGAATAACATGGCACCAGCACTAAATGTAAAGCTTGTTATATTTAGCGACGCCTCTAGAGCACATTGGTTTTCGTATCATCGGCTATTGGGCGTCAAATATATGGCCATTCTGACATATTTCTTTGGAGGAAATCCGCAGCAGCGACATAGACTAGTCTTTCCGATAAGGAGCAAGGGGACTTTTATATGCACTTTGCCACAGACAGGACAGCACATACCACAGTCTTTGATGAGCCAGTTGTGGAACACTGGTTAGAACGGAAAATAGCCCAAACTGCAAATGAGTCCACTGAGCAGGATCCGATCGTGTGACCCACACCTTCACAGGTAGACACTCTACCGCCTGAGCTACGTCCCGCTCCTGGCACCAGTACTATGAGGTGAGATCCCCCCCCCCCCCACACACACTCAGTCAAATTATCCTAAAACTGTCCTTGCCCTATCCTGGTAAAGTCGAACATAGGGCACTGTAGTGAAAATGATAAATTGTCATGATGATGATGATGATGATGATGATGATGACGGTCCATGGAAATGGTGGTGGTGATATCAATGATGAGTGTGGGTGTTTGTTGTTTTGCATCCTTGCAACATCTAAGGTCATATAAGGATGGATAGCGATGATGAAGGTGATGATGATGATGATGGGTAGTGATGACGATCATAGTAATGATGGTGATGATGATGGTAAACAATGGTGGTGGTGAGTATGATGATTGGTTGTTGGAGTTTGATGTCCTGGTAACAACTAAGGTCATATCAGGATGGGAGAATGATGATGATGGTGGTGATGATGACAATTGTGATGATGCTGCCGCTGGGAGTTTTCTTAGTAGATCCCAGTATGGCGGTATCAGTCAATGCGCATGCGCTGTTGTGATAGTCGGCGATCCGGGCTGTGTGGTAATTATCGTGATATTCCTTCACACAGGAAACAGGTAATTAAAGACAGCCTCGCATTGATTCCCGCCTCAGGACACACAGACAGACATCCCGCCTTCTTGTTCATATGTATATATTTATATATATATATATATATATATATTTTACCTCGGTAAACAGCCTCAGGCTAGCCTCAGGCTAGGGAGAGGTAAGCACGTCCGGTACCAGCAATTAGCATATACAACTCACGACTGGATAACGTGTCGTTGGGTTGCTCCGGCAAAATTAGTCTACATACAAGCAAATACGCAGTAAGTATAATAAAAACTGTGGTTAGCTTAATTATGATGCATTAGAGCATCAATATGGAAAGTTTAGACTTTCGTTGGTCCAATTTGGACGAGTTATTTGGTTATAAACAACCAAGGATAGAACACTCGAGTGGGTTTCGCGAAGGAACCAAACCGGTCATTAGCGGTTATGTCAACACCCGGGTCACCGTGTGACTATGGGTAGAGATGTGGGTTTCGCCCTATCTCATGTGGAAATTCTCTCGTACTCTAATAGAGAGTAATGTTGGAGATGCTCCTGGGTTTCTTTTATAGACTCCCCTAGACAAAACTTTTTCAGGCGTTTCTCCGAGTTTCGTAGCATTTTCTCCAACTTGTTGACGTAGTAGTCACAGGTGGGAGAAGTGTGCGGAACAGAGGGATGGGCGGGCCGATACACTGGTCCCGACCCCGCGTAAGGTTTGGGCTTGACCCACAACCCACGCACAAATTTAGCTTATTACGCCTGTGTTATAACGGTATAAACACGTTCTTTAACACCAATAGATGTCCAAATGAGTTTGAAACAACCATATTGTGACATATATATATACCGGGACTGACCAAAATTGTTTGTTTCAGTTCCCGATGGCCACGAAGCGGAGTAAGCGCGGTGCAGCAGCAGCCGAGGGGCGTGTTCCGAGTGGAGTGGACGAGGAGTACGACTCCTCACCCGTGTTGTCGGCAGGGCCGTCGACACAGCCCCGGGCGCATATCCTCTCCGACCCGGACGAGGACGCAGTGCCTGATGTGCCTGCGCCTCCAGATTGGGAGGCTCGCTTTGCAAGATTGGAAAGCCACATCTTGACTGCCAAATCGCCTGTGTCTCGGAAGCGGCGTAGGCCGAGTGTCCAAGAGGATTCATTTGAGGATTTCTTGGACACAGACTCGGCGGTGGAGCTTAAGGCTCCTCCTCCTCCTTCTCCTAAACGGAGGAAGAAGAAGAAACAGGTGATTTCTTCGGGTGATGAATTCACCAAGGAGCGGGCAGAGTCTGGTTTGCGCAAAAAGCGGAAGACTAAGTCCAAAAAGAGAAGAGGAAGAGGAAATATTCTTCTTCTGAGTCGTCCACTGAGTCTACTTCTACGGAATCAGACTCAGACACCGTATATGAAGGGGTCTATGCGGACATTGGCACTAAAGTGGCTAAGAAGGTGGAGAAGCCAAAGGCTAAGCGGGTTAAAACCACTACGCTTATGCGCGAGACCGTGAATGGTCATTTTCGCACGTTCAAACCGGCGGAGGTTATCTCCAAGTTAGGAGATGAGTTAACAGGCATAAAGGGTGTTCCCAACTCCATCATTAAAGAAATGGATCGGGATGTCAATATGACGGATGACCGTAAGAAGTTTGAGGATGTGTTGCACACAGTGCATAAGGCAGTGTTGGCTACCCTAACAGCTATTGTTCCTGTGGCTAATAGGATGCAGAGTGAAAATAAGTTCTCGTCTTTGGCTAAGACAATGGACAAAGGCATTGCAGTACTAGCGGCGGCAGGTAATTACCTGTCGTTTCGAAGATATGAAAATGTCTTCAAGTCAGTTTGCACAGATGCTGGCAAAGAAGTGGCTCGCTCTAAGAAGGTTACCGATAATGAGGGGAAGGAGTTTACGCTCTATCTTGCTCCAGAGCCGATTAAAGGGAAACCTTTAGATAATACCAAGATGTTTGGCGGTCAACTACAATACCTCTATAAAGAGGTAGAGACTGCAGCCAAGAGTGGCAAAAACATGGATGGCAAGAAGAAACAGGAAGTTCCTCGTTTCAAAAAGTCACGAGGGGATTTTCGTCCACGACGGTTCACCAGAGGAACCAGACCGAGTTCAAACTTCGGTCAAGGGTTTCGGGGCCGGGGCGCTCGCCCAGGCTGGACCGACAACACCGCACGGCCAATAGGCCGAGGGTTCAACTCGTCGAGACCTTTCCCCAGGGGCGGGTCCAAGTAGAGGTCCAAACACAAACTTTACAAGTCCCTGCAGCCTCTAAAAACACACAAACTGTAAGCAACTTTGTGGCTGGTAATATTAGTAATCATATTTCTGAGTGGCACAAAATTACTAGTGACCAAGAAATTATAGAAATAGTTAGGGGTGTTCAAATTCCTTTTACACAAATTCCTGTACAAAGTATAATACCTTTTCCATATAACATTCAACCAGTTGAACGAGACGCACTAACTAAACAGGTACATAAATTCTTTGAGAAAGGAATTATACAAAAAGTGACACACTGTTCAGGACAGTTTATTTCAAACATTTTCTCGAGACCGAAGCCTAATGGTGATGTTCGAATGATCCTGGATTTAACAATCCTTAATAAAAGGGTGGAATATCGACATTTTAAAATGTTCTCTCTAGATACGGCACGAGATCTGATTACACCAGATGCGTGGATGGCTAGTGTTGATTTACAGGATGCATATTATACGCTTCCCATAATGGAACAATACCGAAAATTTCTTCGATTTATTTGGGATAACCAACTCTATGAGTTTACCTGCATGCCGAATGGCTTAGCTTGTGCGCCACGTTTATTTACTAAATTGCTTAAACCTGTTTTCTCGGTAATGGCGAGGAAGGGTCACATAATGTTTCCATACATAGATGATTCTTTTATTATAGCATCAACACAAATTGGTTGTGTGAATGCAGTTTTGGATTTATGTGCATTACTCACTAAATTGGGGTTTTATGTACATCAACAAAAGTCAGTGTTTAAACCAACAAAACAACTCAAATGTTTAGGGTTTATTCTGGATACACAGTCCCTTACAGTGTCGATAACAGAACAAAAACTAATTAAGTTTATGACTACAGCGACTCAGCTTATTAAGTTATCAAAGCCAAAAATTAGACAGGTTGCTGTTCTTATTGGCATAATGACATCATATGCACCTGCTGTGTTATATGGGAAGGCCCATATTAAGTCGCTAGAAATAGATAAAAATTTAGCGTTAACACGAACTAAAGGCAATTTTGAGCGAAAGATGTTTATTTCGCAAGAAGGGTTACAGGATATTGGATGGTGGATGCAACATATAGCAAGTTCACCAAATCCAATCCGCATGGCGGAACCTAATACAGTAATTACTACTGATGCTTCGTTAGAAGGTTGGGGAGCTCATCGAGATGGGGTCACAACAGGAGGTAGATGGCTTGATGATGAAAAATCAGACTATATTAATGCACTAGAATTGCGTGCTATTTATCTGGGCTTACGTAGTTTAGTAAAGATAAATAAATCACAGGTTAGAATACTAACTGATAATACTACTGCCATGGCATATATTCGTAACATGGGTGGAACCAAATCAAAGTCTTGCAATCAGTTATCTAAACTGATTTGGAACTGGGCACAGGCTCAACAAGTCTGGCTGACTGTAGCGCATATTCCAGGGTCACAAAATACACTTGCAGATTATAAAAGTAGAAATTTCCATGACCATTTAGAGTGGTCTCTCTCTACACATTTGTTTAACTTCGTTTGTGAAAAATGGGGTACACCTGAAGTTGACTTATTTGCATCACGAAATAATAACAAGTTACCCTGTTATGTTTCTTGGCATCCTGAACCGGATGCTTGGAAAGTAGATGCGTTTGCTATTACCTGGGAAAATAATTATTTTTATATTTTCCCACCATTTAGCATTATCAGCCGAGTAGTGAGAAAAATCGGCTTGGAAGGGACACATGCGATACTGGTGGTGCCCGATTGGGACACGCAACCTTGGCTGCCAGCAGTTTCACAACTGGCAAAAGATCATATACGATTCCCAAGAAAACTCGGGAATCTGACGCACCACGGACCGCTAGTGGTTCACGGCGACGTGTCAACGACGCCCCTATTGGCATTCCTTTTCTAAGGAAGCAGCTACAGCAATTTGGATTGGACAGAATTACTGAGGATAGGATAGTATCGGATGCCTGGAGGCCAGGAACTGTCAAAATGTATACAACCTATTTAAAGAAATGGGGTGTACATTGTTTGTTAATGAAAGTTAAACCAACAAATCCAAAGATTTCACAAGTAGCTCGGTTTCTTCGTTCTCTAGAGGATGAAGGACTTTCCTTTGGATCGATTAATGCGGCGAGGTGTGCGTTATCAATTATATTACCTAGAATTGATGGCGAAACAGTTGGAAAACATTATGTTATTTGTTATTTACTTCGTTCAATTTATCAAAGGAATCCTCCAAAACCAAAGTATAGTCGGTTTTGGGATGTTTCTATAGTATTTAAGTTGTTTCAGGCTTGGCCTCACAACTCGTGGTTAGATATAAAACAGTTAGGTTTTAAGGTCGCGGTCCTGTTATTGTTAGTAACCGGACACAGAGGACAGACGATTGTTGCTTTATCCTTAACTGGATTAGAAATAGACAAGCAACAAGCTACGTTTGATTTAGAAAAATTGCTTAAATCGAACACGTTAGGTGACCCTTTATCAACGGTTCACTTAGACTGTTTTCCGAATGATCGGAAATTATGTGTTGTGTCGGCCATACGGGCTTATATATACAAGACAAAGGATTTACGTGCATCACAACAACTATTAGTGAGCTTTATAAAGCCACATAAGGCGATTTCACGAGACACACTTGCCAGATGGACAATTACGGTGTTGAAATTGGCTGGAGTGGATACGAGTAAATACTCTTCCCACTCAACTAGAGGAGCCATGGTCTCCAAGGCACGGGTGCTTGGTATTTCTGTGAAAAGAATACTAGCGCATGCAGGCTGGAAGACGGCTAAGTCGTTTGCAAAACATTATAATAAACGACTAGAAAAGCCTACCGGCGTTGCAAAGCGTCTTCTCGCCAACTAACAAGAATAGGTGAGAACAAAAATTTAGAATGTTATAATAATAAGAAAGAATGATATTAAGGATAAAAATGAATTATGTAAAGGTCTCCCTAGCCTGAGGCTGTTTACCGAGGTAAAATAGTATAGTTATACGAGTCTTACCTTGGTACAGATGATGGATAACTGTTGTTTTACCACCGAGGTATAAGCCTCGGATAGATGTGGGCTAGGGCCCTCCCGCCACACACTGCCACATCTATTCCGTTGGTGTACCTTTTCGGTAAAGTAATAGTATCCATTGTTTGAAAGTCATTTTTATCCTCAATAAGTAGGTTAAGATTGCTGGTACCGGACGTGCTTACCTCTCCCTAGCCCACATCTATCCGAGGCTTATACCTCGGTAAAACAACAGTTATCCATCATCTGTACCAAGGTAAGACTCGTATAACTATACTATATGTTTATATTTATATTTATATATCGCCTTCTTGTTCATATATACAGTAAAACCTCTCTAAATCGACCGGCCTTGGGACCGACTATAAGTGGTCCATTTAGGGAGGTGGTCTGTTTAGGGAGTTAGAATATGGTTACAATGGTACTGTTGGAACCCAAATAAAGTGATCGATATAGGGGAGTGGTCGATCTGTGGAGGTGGTCGGTTAGGGAGATTTTACTGTATATATATATGTGTGTTTGTTTATATATATGTGTATATATATATCTATATATATATGTGATGTATAACGTATTATGCGAGTATAAACATAAGTAAGGGCATATTACTTATTATTATTGTTATCCTCTGTAAGATACAACGCTTTACCGGTGGCACCATCTCGGCTCCTCACCTCCCCCCCGGATGTTGACCAGTGTCAGTCGCACCGGAGGATTTATATCTATATACTTTGTATATACGCTCGTGTATATGCTGGTGTAGGTGGAGCTGGTCGCGCCGCTGTGTCGTGGTGCTAGGTAGGCGCCAGCCTGATCCGCCAGGTGAGCGAGCCCGGGCGTGTTGGTTCTGTACTACCAGCCGGCGCCACTATCGGAGTAACCCAGCAGGTTCAGGTTCGATCCATCAGAGGGCACTGTAGCCGGGTCGCCACCGTGCCAAGCTGGGCAGGTGGGCGTATGCCTGTTTGATCACTTCGGTGCTCTGGTTGTGTGTTTTTTTTTGTTTCTTTCTTTTTTTGATTGATTAATTAAAATGATGTCTGGTAGGGCAGGGTAGCCCAGCCATTTATTTAACTATCTGTTAATTGTTTTGGTGTTTGACAAGTTGTTATTATGTTTGCATAGATATTTGATGTTGGAGGATCAGAGGATACAATAATTAATGTATACCGGCCAGTCTACCATTGTTTGTGTCACTTACATATATGTATATATATATATATAATGTGGGTGTATGGATATGTATATGTATATATATATGAGTCTGTACTTATTTATGTAGGTTTTCAGCGGTACAGTGAGTGGCGGTTACAGTGTGAAGGGGGGTGGGGTGGCGCTCCCACTGACCTGAGGTTGGGAGGCTGGAGTAGTAGATGACTATGAGAGACTCCCACAGTCCATGGAGCCGAGTGACCGATGAGGGAGAGGAGGGATATTCCGGGTTATTATACTCGTATAATTCTTATAGAGCTTATATAATTATATATATATATCAAATCTGGGTTTCGCTGTACGTAATGTTATTTCTGGGTATGTGTGTACTCTGTTTGAAGCACGTATTGCTATGGAGAATCGTGCGTTCTGTGTTCCCCTTTGCCCTCTCTAGTCGGGTATATGTCAGACTGTGTAATCAGTTCTGCAGTCAGTGGGACAAGTGCATAATTGCGGCTCTCAAGAATTGGTTGGTTGTTAGAGTTTTACGTCCTGGCAACAACTAAGGTCATATCACGAGGGGTACCGACTTGTGACAGTGTGCACTCATGGTGACTGGGAGACCAGGCCACCAGCACCATGATCTGATATCCCACTCAGTCACATTATCCTAGCACTGAGCCAACCAGTCCTTGCCCTATCCTAATAATGCTGAGCGCCTGGCTAGGACGCGACAAGTATCAATTGTTAAGTCATTGGTTTGACTCGACCAGGGTTTGAACCCATGGGTTCGAATCCCATGTCTACCAAAGCGGGAGACGGATGCTCAACTCATTCGGCCATTCCATCTGGAATCTCAAGTATTACTAATAGTATTAGCCACATTGCTCGTGACTGTCAGTAGAGACTAAAGTAGTGTTTCTCAAACTTTTCTTTCTCTGTGACCCAAAGAAAGAACTGTATTTTGTATTGCGACCCAGGAGATTGTTACTCTCACTTGCTTATTTTTTGTGGATTTTTCTTTCTGTTTGTCACGACCCATTTAATTTATTTTACGACCCACTAATGGGGTGGGACCCGCAGTTTGAAAAGGTCACCATCCCTCTTCACCCCCTCAGTACACTTTAATTCACATAATTATATGGTTTTAGGTTTCTGCCATATTTGAGTTTATCAGGTTTATCATTACAATCTACTTTACTTCAGTTTAAAAATAACTTCTATTTGAAGAGTTAACTTTGACGATATTTAAAGTGAAAGCATGCCTGTCAAAATTATGGTTTTAGCAGTGACAGGTTCTATTAGTTTGACTTGAGTTAACTTTGACGATATTTGAAGTGAAAGCATGCCTGTCAAAATGAAGGTTTTAGCAGTGACAGATTCTATTAGTTTGACTTTAGTTAACTTTCATGATATTTGAAATGAAAGCATTCCTGTCAAAATGATGGTTTTAGCAGTGACAGGTTTTATTAGTTTGACTTTTGTTAACTTTGACGATATATGATGTGAAAGCATGCGTGTCAAAATGATGGTGTTAGCAGTTACAGGTTCTATTAGTTTGACTTGAGTTAACTTTAATGATATTTGAAGTGAAAACATTCCTGTCAAAATGATGGTTTTAGCAGTGACAGGTTCTGTTAGTTTGACTTTAGTTAACTTTGATGATATTTTAAAGTGAAAACATTCCTGTCAAAATTATGGTTTTAGCGGTGACAGATTCTATTAGTTTGACGTGAGTTAACTTTAATGCTAATTGAAGTGAAAGTATTTCTGTCAAAATGATGGTTTTAGCAGTGACAGGTTCTGTTAGTTTGACTTTAGTTAACTTTGATGATATTTGAAGTGAAAGCATTCCTGTCAAAATGATGGTTTTAGCAGTGACAGGTTCTATTAGTTTGACTTTAGTTAACTTTGACGATATTTGAAGTGAAAGCATTCCTGTCAAAATGATGGTTTTAGCAGTGACAGATTCTATTAGTTTGACTTTTATTAACTTTGACGATATTTGAAGTGAAAGCATGTATGTCAAAATGATGGTTTTAGCAGTGACAGGTTCTGTTAGTTTGACTTTAGTTAACTTTGATGATATTTGAAGTGAAAACATTCCTGTAAAAATGATGGTTTTAGCAGTGACAGATTCTATTAGTTTGACTTTGCATTCCTTTTGTACAACAATAAATGTTTTAGGAGTGCACTTGTATCTAAGTCGATATGTAGGATCAAATCTAAGTAAGTGTCTTAGTTTCAGAAAGTTTATGCTTACCTCGGACTATCACTACCCAGCTTTAGATTTAAGGCATGAATAGTTAATTGATTGTTCAAGTTATTTTCACAATACATCACCAATTTGTCTCAATATATATTATTGTGTTATCTTATTTTGCCTACTTATGTGTATGTATGTCTAACCTTCTTTATTACTTTTTTCTTTGTAGGTAAGTAACGTTTGTGGGTCTACTTCTGAAAGTCTTGGTTGGTGAGTGAAACAGTCAAATAATATGCAATGCCATATTGTCAGTGGTACAGTGAGTGGAGGTTACAGTGTGAAGGGGTGGTGGCGCCACCATCGGAGCTGAGGTGGGGAGGCTGGAGCAGTAGATGACTGAAAGACTTCCACAGTCCATGGAGCTAAGTGAGTGATGAGGGAGAGGAGGGATATTCCGGGTTATTATACTCGATTAATTCTTATACAGCAAAAACATACACACACATACAATTGATACTTATCGCTTCCTAGCTTGGCGCTCGGCACTAATAGGATAGGGCAAGAAGAACTTGTTAGCTCAGTGTCAGGATAATGTGACCGAGTGGGATATCGGGTCATGGTATTGGCTGCCTGATTTCCCAGTGGGGCAGCACTATAAAGTTACGGTGCCTGTCCTGATATGACCTTAGATGTTGCCAGGATGTAAAACAACAACAAACAAACTTATTTGGGTCTAAACAATACCATTGTATGGTTTCTAACTCCCTAAACCGATCACCTCCCTAAATCGACCACTTAAAGTCTGTCCTATGGTCGGTCGATTTAGAGAGGTTTTACAGTATATATGTGTTGCTACCTAGACTGGCCCTTGGCATTGCCAGGACAGGACATACTGTGGAATGAGGAAGACCAATTCAATTGGGTACAGTTGAACTTTCCCCCATTTAATCAATGAACGTAACAAAAAGAAATACCCAGAAAAAAAACCCCAAAATCGTGGAAATACGGTACATATTAAGTGGTGGCTGAGAGATTACCGCCAAAACAGACAGGTTTCAGTATTATTGTGTCAAATGGTGCTGGGGCGAGTGTAATGGCGGTAATATATGCCGTAAATAGGCCCTCGACAGCCTGCGCAATCTTGAGTGGAGAGTGGTACAAGTGGAACCATAGTCATAGACTGGTTCCCAGTCAGAAATATAACAGACTGGTAGCTAACACCATAAAGCATTGTTTGTTGGAGTGTTATATCATTATCAGGTCGATATCCACTTGTAACAGTGAACACAAATGGAGAATTTATGTTGCACGGCAAATTCCAGGACAAAATTCCCCCAGTGTGTGTGGCGGGAGGGGGGGGGGGGCACCTGTATGCAACTCCCGACAGCTGGCGGCGGGGGGGGGGGGGGCACTCCCCCAATGCGCCGATGGAGGCAGTAGAAAGTATATATCTTCCCTTAGCATTTATACTCATATAATATGTTATACATCACATATATATATGGATACTGATAAACCCTTTATCGTGTGTAAATGCCCTGTCACATTATGACGCATGGCGCAAGCGCGCCACCAACGCATAAAATCACCTTTTTACGTCGAGATGCGTAAAACTTTTCAGCGCGGGAGGAAAAGTTGGATGTCAGTGCAACGTAGTAGACGTAAGCGTAGCGTCGGTCCGATGTATGTCGACACATGGGAATAAAAAACAAAAAAAGTTTGGCACAACGTGTGGCTAACGTGCCTCTCACGCGTGTGGCATTTACCTAACGTTGGCATAATGTGCTCCCAACGTTCTGCCAGCAACCATTAAAAGTGTTGCACAACCTATGAGAGCGGAGTGCCAGCGCATGAGCAACGCATATCAAATGACAGTCCACCGCATTGCGGCATTGCGCCAGTGTGCACCCAGTGCCCGCAACATTGGCGTAACGCATGAGTAACACATGCCAATGCAAAAAGCTCACGGCACGTTCACAGAACTCCGGCGAACGTTATATACATTGATGCGCGAAAAGGAAGACAGGACTCGGGAGTGGGAACCTAGGCGTTTATTGAGACGCCTCGGGCAACATATGAAAAGCAATATACAGCAACCAATATCAACAAGGAGAGAAGATGCACAGGGTAGGTATTACTAAGTACATATCAGGAATCAGGATGAGAGATAAGTGTCCGAGGGAAAGGTCCGAGGAGGAGGTCCTGAGGGTCTATGAAGGGGGGTGCGCCGATGAGCCCTCCACCTTAAGGGAAGGAGGTAGAGGAGAATAGTCGGGTGGGTGGGTGGAGAAGAAGGGCTGCGTGGTGGAGAGTGGAGGCGAATGGCTGAGGGAGGCGGCGGGTGGCCTTATAAGGGGGAAAGTGAGCAGTGGCAAGGAAGGCGTGAACGCTCAGGGCCGGGGGAGGGCGAGGGTGAGCAGCGGGCGTCGCGCGAGGTGCGAATGCTGCGCCGCAGGGCGGGGGCAGGCGGGGGGAGGGGAGGGACTCTTCCTTTCATCGCATCAAACGTAATGCTTCGCATTACGACCGATGCGCGAAAAGGAAGACAGGACTCGGGAGTGGGAACTGAGGCGTTTATTGAGACGCCTCGGGCAACATATGAAAAGCAATATACAGCAACCAATATCAACAAGGAGAGAAGATACACAGGGTAGGTATTACTAAGTACATATCAGGAATCAGGATGAGAGATAAGTGTCCGAGGGAAAGGTCCGAGGAGGAGGTCCTGAGGGTCTATGAAGGGGGGTGCGCCGATGAGCCCTCCACCAAGACGGAGGAGAGGGCTCGAGGCACGCCCGAAGGGGCGAGGCGGGGCACATAGGAGTGTACCGCCTCGGAGGTCCAGGTCCCTTGGGCCATAATGTCGGGGAGGGGCACCCCGGCGCGCTGGCAGGCCTGGGCGGCGCCCCGGCGGAGGCTGTGGAGGGTGAAGGCCTCGGGGCCGGGAACGCCTTGGGCCTTGAGGGCGCCCCTCAGGAGTCCGGTGAGGGTGCGTGGGTCGAGCGGCCGGCCGGAGGGCATCATGAAGGCCGGCGCATCCCCGGGTGCGGGAGACTGGGCGATGGCGAGCTGCCAGGCCGAGACTGGGCATAGAGAGGATCCGGGGATGGCAGGGATGAAGAGGGCCACCTCGCCCGAGGGCCCCGAGATAGTCTTGGAGCTCTTTATTAGGAGCCGGAGGCCCCCGGGCGCGGGGCGGACGTCAGCGCGGGTGAGGGTGTGGGGGCCGCCCCACCCCTCGGGGCTTGGTGCCAGGAGGTTAGACTGGCGCAGCATGCCGAAGTACCCGAGGAGGAGGGCGGCCCGAGGAGCAAGCGAGGCGGGCCCTGCGCGGGCGAGGTGGGTGACGACGAGCGCCAGCTGGGGCGGCGTGAGGGGAGGGGCTTGACGCGGCACGTGGGCGGTGGCGCGCTCGCCCCCCCGGCAGACCTCCTTGGGGAGGCGAGCATCGAAGCCCGAGGTGAGGCCCCCCGCCCCCTCCACCCAGGTCCGGGCTCCCGAGACGGCGTTCTTGACGGAGGCCGGGGCGAGGGCGCGGGCGAAGAGGGAGGCGGTGAAGGCGGCGACGTCGAAGGCCGACGGGGCGAGGGGATCCACACCTCGGGCAACAGTGAAGCTCACGAAGTCCTCGGCCTGACGACGGCGGTTCCTCCAGGTCGCGGGGGCGAGGGCCGCGAGGCGGTGGCGGGCGACATCAGCGACCTCAGCGGGCGGGTATCCTATAGACCAGGGTGAAAAGGAAAAGCGTCATGAGATGCAGCAGTGGGGGCGAGCCCGAGGCGTGCCACCTCGTTCCGGGCCGTTTCGGCCCAAGGGCCGGCGAGGTGGGCGCGGTTTAGGGCGTCGGCCAGGAGGAGGTCCGCCCCGGGCTTGTGGGGGATGTGAAGGTGAAAAGAGCCTGAGGCCGCCAGCAACCAGAGCTCCCGGGCGCAGGTCCCGAGGGTGGGGTCTCGGGCGCGTCCCGACTCGAGGGCGGTGGCCGAAGCCATGTTGTCGGTGTAGACCACCACCGTCGCCCCCGCGATGTCCTCTGGGAGGAGAGAGTGGAGGGCGACGACGAGGTTGACCGCCTCGAGCTCGTGGATGGAGGGGAAGCGCGCCCGGAACCCCGAGGAGTACCCTCGGGCATAGTAGTGCGTGGGGGAGTGGGCACCGCCCCCGGTGAGACAGGAGTCGCACTCGATCACCCAGCGGCGGCCCTCCGGGGCTCGGAGAAGGTGGATGCCGTTGGAGATTCGTCCATACGCGGCGAACCACCTCAGATCCCGGAGGGCGTCGTCGGCGAGGGTGATGGAGGCGGCGCCAAAGCAGCTGCGGAGCGCCCCGATGATCCGGGCCATGAACTTCCGGCCGGGGAGCACGCAGCCGCTTACGTGGTTGAGGCGGCCCAGGAGACTTTGCAGCTGTTGTTTCCCGAGGGTGGGCTGGGCGATGCGAGCGTCGCAGTCGTCAATGAGGGCCTGGATCTTGGCCGGGGCGACCCGGATGGTCATCGTCTCGCTGTCGAGGGCGAACCCTAGCCAGATGAGGCGGACAGCGGGAGGATGGCACTTTCCGGGTGCTACGTCGAGGCCGAGGGCAGCGGTGAGGGCGAGGAAGGCATCGAAGGCCTGGCACGCCCTCAGGTAGGAGCCCTCGCAGCCTATGAAGTCGTCGACGTAGACGAGGGCATGGAAGCCCTCGCGCCGGATGATCCAGGCCACTGCAGCGATAACGCGGACGCAGGCAGCGCCCAAGGTGCGGCACCCGAAGGGGAGGGCAAGGTCTATGTATGTGTTGCCGTCGAGGCATATGCCGAACAAGGGGCAGGAGAGGGGGTCGGCCCGGAGCTGGCGGTAGGCCTGGGAGATGTCGGCGGTCCAGACGTAGGCCCCGTGGCCCTGGTCGATGAGGCGGCGGCCTACGTCGGCGACGGAGGGGAGGGTGTAGGTGTGGGGTTCCCCGAGGAACTCGCGCCGGGGGATGCCCGAGTTCACGCTCGCCCCCGGGGGGTAGGAGAGGTCGACGATGACCCACCTCTTGCCCGAGTCGGCCTTGGGGCGGGTCATCATGGGGGAGACCTGGGTCCAAGGGGTGAAGGGAGGGACGGTGAAGGGGCCGATCAGGGCGCCGAGGGCCAGCTCCGTGTCGACGAAGTCTCGGACGTGAGAGAGGTACTCGGGGGACTCGCGGTGATTGGAGAAGGAAGGGCGGGGGAGGGTAGAGGCGGAGTAGTTGGCGGGAAAGCCGAACTCGAGGAAGTCGAGGACGGCGGGGTCGGGGTAGTGGTGGTGGTGGGTGCGCCAGGCGGGGATGTGGAGGCCCGAGGGGAGAGGAATGCGGGCGGCCAAAAAGTTAGGAAGGCCCGCTTCCCGGAGGGTTGTGTAGGCATGGTTGAATGCGGGGTAGCGAGCCCACGCCTCGCCGGAGGTGTGGGGCCAGGAGGAGAGGAGGGTGGAGCGGTACTGGGTGGGGGTCGGGCCGCAGGAGGGGGCGGCTGGGAGGGTGTCCTGGAGGTGGGGGTTGATGACGTCGACGGTAGGTTCGTCGAGGGTCGGGGCGGGGGCGGGGGGAGGGTGGCGGTCGGGCGAGGAGGTGCGGTGGGGGCGGGCGAGGGGCTTAGCGAAGTCCTGCTGGGTGGGGGGAGGAGGGCTGGGATCTGGGGGGGAGGGGGGGAGGGGTCGGGGTCGGGGGGGCTGAGGAAGGCGGTGTCGCCTAGGGTGAGGAGGAGGTCTGGGTCGACGATGCTGGTAGACAGCCGGTGTAGGGAGGCGGCGAGGGCCTCGTGGGCGGGAAGGGGATCCCGGGTGGTGGAGGCAGTGCTGGCAGGAGCGGCTCCGGTGAGGTTGGCGGGCTGGGCCTCGGGGACACTGGTGGTGCTCGGGGCGGTGCTGTGTTTGGCCGGAGGGATCGGTCCGAGGAGGAGCGGCGGTCCGAGGCCGGGGGTGGTGACGTGGGGGCTGGTTGGGTAGTGGATGTCGGCGGGGCTGGACTGAGCAGTAGTGGGCCGGTTAAGGGCCTCCGGGCCGGCCGGGGGGCACCGGCGGACTAAAAATCCGCCGAGGCGGCGGGCATCGCGCGCTCACGGTTGCGCTTAGAGTTACAGACGTCCTCACTGTGCGCAGTTAGCATTTTGCGCACATTGGCGCAGTAAGCGCACGTGTGCCGCTGCTTGGCGCCCCCCTGGCCGTGAGCCTCCCCTGGGCCGGCCTGGGTGCAGGATGCGGGGTCCCGGTTCCAAGCGTTGCATGGGGCCCCGTGGAGGTCTCTGTTGAAGGTGATCCGGGCCTCGGGCTGGGGGCGAGGCTGTTGGCGGGCTCTGGGTGGGTCTGTTGGGCGAGTGTGGGCGGCTGTGGCAGGCTGCTGGGCGGGGGTGGTGAGGGAGTCGACCCTGAGCATGTTCAGGGCCACAGGGTCATGCCACCCCTGGGGGAGCCTTCCGTCCGCGATCTAGGAAAAAATGGTCTCCGAGTACCGGCGGACGGTTGGCCAGGGGTGGATAAGGATGTCCCTCATGACGGTCAGGTGATGGTGGTGTAGGCCCTGGAGGGAGTGGTCTGGGAAGGAGGGGTGATTGACCATGGAGAGGAGGGCGAGGTTGTACTCGTCCTTGGTTGCCTCTCCGAGCTTCACCGCCTTGCGCCCCGCCCCCCTCTCCACAAGGTCGCAGGGAAACACATAATCAGATGGGATACCTCTGCGGCGTACGGTGTGCTGCGCCTCGGCGGAGGCCAGTATCTCGCGCACCGCGTCGGCCGCGGATGCTGGGGTGTGTTCCACGGGATCTTGACGGTAGGTGGGCGGCGGTGCTGAGCTGGCGTGGGCGTGGGTGTACCCCTCGTACCGGGGGTGCAGGCCTCCGGGCTGAGTCGCTTGAGGTGGAGGCGGCGGCCGGCTCCCGGCTGCGGCGTGTGCCCGAGGCATCGGGACGTGCAGCAGGCTGTAGGCGGGCTCCCGCCTCGGCGTGGGCGGGGGGCTCCTCGGGGCCGCCCGGGCCTGCCCCGTCTCGAGGGTATCCATGCGGCTGGTGAGGCGGGAGATGGCCTCGATGAGGAGGGCCGTCTCGCTGCCGGGCTGGCCCGAGGGCGCTGCGGGCGACGCCGGGGCCGCAGATGTGACGGAGCCTCCCGGGGAGCCCGAGGAGGGTCCTGGCGTGGCCATGCCGTACGCCTTGGAGCCCTTCCGGCCTTTTCCCTTTCCGCGCCCGGGCATGATGTCAGGTCGGCAGAGGAGCAGAGGTCCGAGGTGGAGTATAGCCGGGCTGCGTGGTGGAGACTGGAGGCGAATGGCTGAGGGAGGCGGCGGGCGGCCTTATAAGGGGGAAGGTGAGCAGTGGCAAGGAAGGCGTGAACGCTCAGGGCCGGGGGAGGGCGAGGGTGAGCAGCGGGCGTCGCGCGAATGCTGCGCCGCAGGGCGGGGGGAGGGGAGGGACTCTTCCTTTCATCGCATCAAACGTAAT